>MJUU01036880.1:68869-88867 GCA_002080025.1 Modiolus philippinarum | reverse complement strand
AAAAAAAACCGAAAAAAAAACAACAAAAAACAAAAACAAAAACAAAACAAAACAAAAACAAAAACAAAACAAAAAAACAAAAACAAATACAAAACAAAAACAAAAACAAGAAAGAAGAGTAATGAATAATTATGACCAAATAGCAACTAGAAAAACTCCTTTTGAAAAATGTTGATGGTCCTTAAAAGGACCTACACATCACTGTGTATTAACAAGTGGTTCCATGCCTTTGTTTAAACTTAGGTCTTGTTTTCTTCATTGAACCATCTTCTTTTGTTTTTTTGTTTTCTTGTTTTTCTGTTACTTGGGTGCATTTCATGATTAAGGGTTATTCGTTGCTCTCATTACATCGATCTTCATGAGATGTTTGTTACAGTTACAACTCGGCTGTCTGTTTGAAATGCTTCATTTGACTTGGACCATCATCATTTCTTTTGGTTTTCTCTTTTTTATTGTATCTTACTTTTACATGCACCTTTTATCCATAGTCTATTTTTTTATTCTTTTTTTCTGGTCTCATTATATCCCAATGTTTTACTGGTTATAATGTTGGGTATATATAAAGATAGTCTATCAATACAGCATTGAAATCATACCCGCAAAAATGCAAGTCTTCTATAAAATCCTCGTTTTCCTCGAAGTCAAACAAGACACAAATTGTTAATGAACCAGCTCGCCATGTTCCAACTGGGTACGTTTAATGGTGTTCTCTACGCATGGGAACGACATCTTCACGTATCAAATTAGACACTCGCCGTCTTTGGATATAAAAGTGGCTTGTTATTTCTCTTTGAGATATAAAATTGTAGATATTATACGGCGGAACGTCCATTTCTCATGAATGTTCAAATATGACCCCCTCACAGTACACTTGTAACCATCTTAATACCAGAATCAATTAAACCACCATAATGCATGCAGTAAGAACCCGTAATCCTAAGTCAAATCTATAATCCTCATCCGCAAATGACATGTTTCATCATGTTTCTATCGATGAGAACCTGTTTCAGCATGTTTCTATCATTAGAGGATTATAGATTTAGGTCTTATCAGTGTAATCCGATCCACAAAGATATAAAAACGAATTGTAAGGTTTAAATTGCCTCAGACCTTGTTGTCAGATTTATAAAAGCATAAACATGGAAAACTACAACGTTGATTTGGTTGAACGTCTGTATCCCGCATGATATTTTGGATCAATTGAAACGTCTGTCACAACAAGATTTTGCCAGAGTTCTATCTGGTGTCCGAGAGAATCGTGAACAGGGGAATATTTGTAGTGTTTGTGGGCAGCAGTTTACGAGGAAGACACATGAAACTCCATGATGAAGCTGATTTAAAGAAATGTGTTGATTGTGATTATACAACAACCAGAACTTACTACTTACGGCAACACATGAAAAGTAAAAAGCACGGACCGTATGCCGAAAACAACGAGACGGAGTCGAGGGAGCCACCGACCAAAAAGGCAAAGCATAACACCAATAACACGAGGGAGTCCCAACCAGAGAATGCTGAGGGGGTACCTAGATCACCCACCCGAAATGAAATACCATCTGCATCAGCCATACAGAGTAATGTGGAAGTATTTGATATACGGCCGTCCAGTTATGACCAAAGATATGACCTGATCCAGTTTTTGAAAGAAAACCAAGACAGGGTTAAAAATATATTAATGGAAAGAAGCAGGGAGCATAACATAAAATATTTTTTAACGTGCAGGTCAAGATGGTGAAGTATGACCCGGATGGATCTTTTGAGGAAGTCAACCCCCATTTTAGAAGCAATATAAAGACGGTATTGAAAACAACAGATTTTTTGGAGCATGATGTAAACGAGAGCTTCCAAAAGATATTTTCCAGCATGGAGGAATTCCTGAAGAATGGTAGCGGGTACCAATTGGAAGAAGTGTTGCAGTTGGAAATAACAGTGACAAAATACAGACCATTACCAGCAAGCAGTTATACAGTGGAACCTCCGAATACCGGCCTCCGTCGGGACCAAAGAAATCGGCCGGTTTTACGAGGTTCCGGTTTTCGGAGGTTCCGAAATACGGTCTTCAAATTCCGAACTCTAATACGGACATGTTATATATGATATTTAAGGTCAGTTTAGGCTGTGACTTAACTATTTCAGAATACTTCCCTGCGTTATTGTAAATTTCAATCAATATTGTCGGTAATCTGTTCAAATACAGTTATTTATCAATCAAGATGGCAAGAGATTTCTGACAAATTTGATAAACTTGGTCGATTTCATTGTCCGCGGAAAAAGTCGTCAGGTTTTCAGAGTTCAATTTAAGAAGAAAATATAGGTTTGGGACCAATCTATATGGCCGGAATTCGGAATTCAGGGGGACCGGTTTTCAGAGGAATTTTTTACTTATTTATATAGGTAAAAATTCCGGACCGAAACATATCGTTCGGTTTATAGAGGAATCCGGTTTTTTAGAGGGGCCGGTTTTCAGGAGTTTCACTGTATCCCGATGCCTAGGACCCTGGCGAACTCCCACTGTCTTGTTAATGTAAAAAATAAAGACAACAGATGTTTTATGTGGAGTGTCCTGTCCTGTTTGCATCCTCAAGAACAAAGTCCAGAAAATGTCGAGAGTTGTCTGGAATCGATTTTCCAACACCATTGTCTCAGATAAGAAAATTTGAACAACAAAATGGAGCGATATCCCTCAACGTATTTGGCTTCGAGAAAGGAGAAATATATCCATTGTACATCACCAAAAAGACATTCTGCCAGTTCCACGTCAATTTGTTGTACATGAAAAATGAAGACACAGCTCACTACGTTTGGATAAAGAACTTCAACAGATTTTTCTGTTAAATGACTTGTATGGTAAAAGGACCCTTGGAAATTGTGAAAAACTTATACCAAACTTGTATGATAAGGAGAAATATATCATACACTACAGAAATCTACAGTTATATACAGCTCTGGGGATGAAATTGAAGAAGATTCACCGCGCGATAAGATTTCATCAAAGCAGATGGTTGGCTCCTTATATAGATTTTAACAAATTCAGACGCAAACACGCCCGATCTAGTTTCGAACGCTCCCTCTACAAATTGATGAATAACAGTATATTTGGCCGCAGTTTAATGAACACCCGAAACCATGTTGATGTCAAGCTCTGTCATACTGAAAAGAAATTATTAAAGCATACCGCAAAACCTTCATACAAATCCTGTCAAATTTTCTCTGAAGATTTAGTTGCTGTTGAAAACGTACGTGCCAATATCCTGATGTTTCAACCAATCTACATTGGATTCAGCATTCTAGATTTATCCAAGTATGTTATGTACGATTTCCACTACAAACATATGAAACCTTTATACCAAGACCGCATACGAGTTCTATATACAGACACCGATTCTTTAATTTATGAAATTGAAACATTCGACATGTGCGAGGACATCAATGACAACATGGAGCACTTTGACACCAGTGAATATCCACCACAGCATTTTTGTTACAGCACCCACAATATGAAAGTTTTAGGAAAATTCAAAGATGAAGTTAAATCTACACCAATATCAGAATTTATTTCTTTACGTGCCAAGATGTATTCAGTTAAATTGGAAGATGGCGAAAAACATGCAGCCAAAGGAATTTCAAAATCCGTTTCAAAGAGCCGACGGACATGATATTTATTGTCAAACTGTACAAAAGAAATGTTTGGTGCCTTTTGATGACAAAAGATGGATACTGGATGATGGTGTAACAACTCGAGCGTATGGTCACAAAGACAATAAACATTGACAATTTTGTGTATATAAGTTGACAATTTTGTGTATATACATTGGCAATTTTGTGTAAATATGTTTTTTTTTTGTTTTCAGTTTGTGTGTGTTTTTTGTTTTTTTTTTAATGTTTGTTTATCTACTTGTAATATACTGATTTGTGGTTGACATTTTTTTTCAATTTTTTCAATAATATAATAAAAGTGTAAAATATAATTTTTGAAGTTTTATTTACAAAAACACGAATAACCCAAAACTTACACATCATTGTTCTACTTTGATTTGTCGGTTTTCAGTTATTTCGAAATATCCAGAGTTCTCAGCTAAAATAAGTAAAGATACGGTTTCCGGTAAAGTTGTTCCGAAATGACACTCTCTCGAGTCTCACTTTTCCCTGTTTAACAAGAGATAGGTATTTTACGTCGGAAAAGTGAGGTTCGAGATCAAAACAGAACAAAGCATATCCATTATTAAAATCGCTTCTTGAAATGTCATTACCGGCATCTTTTGTCCACATACCAGCATATTCAAAAACATTTTCTGATCCTCTGTCTTCATTGAAATCTAGTTTCAAAGGAATTCCTCCAACTGGTACCCCCTCACAATACATTGTTATATGTTGTAAGTCATAATGTTTGAAATTCCAAGGATTGAGGTTGTAGTCCCCGTTTACGGCATCTGTTGATGACATACCCATAATAATTCGTCTTGGTTTCACATCTTGAAAAATATTTTCTAACACAACATTTGTACTACCCCTCATTAGTGTAATATTTGCAGTGGTTGTTTTCAAAGTTTCGGAGTGAGCAAATATAATCGCGGGGTTTACTTTCACTTTACAAACTTTCACTGCAATGTCTTCAATAATAATATCGAAGTCGGGGTTGTCGTCGGTGGACTTTAAACAGAAGCTAGGTTTGCTTCTGTACAATTTCAATTTTAATTCCGTCATGTTGAGTAAATATCGATCAATGTCAAATATGTCATGGAAAATTCGCCCCTCTAAAGTTAATGTTTTGGAATTTTCAATGTATTTCTTCCGTTCATATATCCCCGAATTGGTAGTGAATGAGTCCAGATGACCGGCTCGGTCTTTAAAGAATAAGGTACTTGTTAGCTGACTAGCTTTACAATCTTGTCCGTTTTCTAGCAATGTTTTCATCATACACTTGTATGGATAATTCGTGTTGCTAGAAGAAACCAGCATCCCCTGCAGATAACAATCTATTTGTGAAAAAAGTGCAAAAAATAGTTCATTTACAGGTCCCACGGAAGAATCTACAGCGATGTTGTCTCCATTTGATTTTTTAATTCGCAGTTTCACACAAAGTTTAGTTCTTCTAAGGTCGAGATATTCCATTCCATTTTGTCCACTCAAATTAAACTCTATTGGGTTATATGCTGTAACTTGTGATGTTGGTCTACATTCTTCATATGACATTGATTCAACACCTAACTGATATGGTGGTAACTGAAAGATTTCCAATTCGCTTGGGAGAGCTTCAGTGAAACTTTGAGAGGAGAGTAAAGACATCTTACTTGCTTTTACGATGAACAAATATCCTATTTTTCTTTTTACTTCTTCTCTTTCCTGATATTTTAGACGTCTTGTTCCTTTCACTGCTACACCGTTTTTGACTGGGCTTACGTTTTCGTTTTCTTCTTTTTATACCTACGTCTTGCTTTTTAAAAATTACCTTTTGGACAGAAAACATTTATCTTTGTCAGTTCTCAATTTTTTGGGGTGCACATTTTCTAAAATTTTACGGAAAGCTTCTGTTACTTCAACTCCTGTTTTAGTCTTCAGCGGTTGCATCCAAAAAAAAAAATAGAAAACACATCAATAACAACAAGTATGTACTTAAAACCATCGTTTTCTTTTGCGATATTTTGAACATCCATTAAATCAGCATCCCACAAATTAGAGATACCAGTCGTATACACTCGCAATCTTTTAAACGAGCGACGGGGAGTCTTTTGTAAAGAATAATTGTCCTGAGCATTAAGCCATCGTCTGATCTTGTGATAGCCTATTTTCTTACCATCCGCTTTCAATATATGATAAAGCTTACTAGCTGAAGAGAAAGAACTTGGGTCTTCAACACTGTAATAATATTTTCGTAGTATTTTATCAACCTTTTTATCCATGACTCCCTGTGTGTAGTCCCTTGAAATGAATATTAGAGAAAAAAAAAAATAGTTTAATATGATCCTGCATTTTAATTGGTTCTTGCGTGAAGACAAAATTGTATAAAAAGGGTAAAGTATCTAGTGTTTTAGGAAACATTTGTGAGTTGATATCATGGAAGAAACAAGTAGTGCAACAAGCACACAAACCACATGGCGTTTTATGGGACAGAATGTACCAAAAGCAGAAATTGTGTATTTTTGTCAAATCATTATAGTACTGATGATAGTCGTTGCAGCTCTTGTTAACATTTCAATGAAAAATGGTAATACAGAACTATGGATCAGTTTGTTGAGTTGGTGTACAGGATATATCCTACCCAATCCATCTATGAAGAAAGTTTAACCATAGGAAAATAAAAATTGTTTCCGGACAAATTCTAACATTACATCATCACGCATTACATCATCATGATCCACATTTTTTTAATCCCCTAAGCAGATTAAGTATTCCCAATCATTAATCGGATTAAGTGTACCTCACTTTTGATTTGCTTCATGCTTCATTTCACTGTGGATCCTCAGTATTATGACGTCACTAATCGGATATATAGATATTTATACCGTGTTCTACGAGAAACATGACACAGTGTCAGATTGATTTGTGT
Organism: Modiolus philippinarum; assembly: GCA_002080025.1. NCBI lineage: Eukaryota > Metazoa > Mollusca > Bivalvia > Mytilida > Modiolidae > Modiolus > Modiolus philippinarum. Next base: position 82,320 of record MJUU01036880.1, on the reverse strand, counting down.
AAAGAAGCATACAACTGTGATTTCGAACAACTGTCCACAGACTTGTTCAAGAGAGAAGCTATCTGTTTTATAGATAAAGACACCGGAATCTATGTAAAGAAAGCAGGGAAAAGGCAGCAGGAGACCACCATCACACTGGTTTTGAAAAGAAAGAAAATCGTTATTTCAAGAGACGTGTGGGTAAACTGTGCAACCTTAAAGAGAGCTTTCTGTTCTTACACTCATTTATAAACGAACATTAATTATGTCTTACATGGAGAAGAAGCTTTTATCTACAGTTTTGGTATTTTCACTGGCTGAGTTACTTGATAAGGTCAATGTTTCACAGGTGACAGTGTGCAATTACTTTCTTCTCAACGTGATCATTCTAGATAGATTACATTCTACTAGCACAAAAGAGACCGTGTTTCATGTACTTGAGAGAAAAGCGAAAAAGATGTGAAGTTTTAGCTTAAAAGACTGTTTTTGTTCATATTGACTATGTTTTTTTATTTTGATAATGTTTGCACATAACTATTGCATGTATTTTTTTCAAATGAAGACTTTAATAAAAAGATAATGCAATGATATATTTTTTTTTGTTTTATCGATATTGGTATCCCTGCTGAATGAATGATAAAACTCTAGAAAATATTATCTCTCTTTCTTAATTTCCAGAGTAATATCAAGCATTACTACCACCTTTAAGTATAAAATGGTTTTATCTGGTATTTTGACTCAAAATCACACTGAAACGATGTCCGGTGAACACACAGATCAAACTCTCTTACCTCTGTATTCTCCTTGCTCCATAATTTTGGTCGGTCCGAGCCAAAATGGTAGGGCCATGTTAACTTTCCGAATAATCAAGGAAGCAAGAAACATGTTTACTACACCACCAGTTAAAATCGTATATTGTTACTCGGTCTATCAGGATCTCCTTGCAAAAATGGGAAAGGAAATTAATAACATAATATTTCATGAGGGATTACCTACTGCAGAAGAAGTAGATTCTTGGTCTGAATGCAGAGAGTATATGCTTTTGGTTCTTGACGATTTATTAGCTTCAGCTTCAAATAACCTGGATATTATGAATTTATTCACTATTAAGGTACATCATCAAAATATTAGTACAATATTTTTGACACAAAATCTATACCACTCCCCTGGAAAATTCATGCGAACTATATCACTGAATGCAACATACATTATTTGCTTGAAGAATCACAGAGATCAACACCAGTTGACCGTTCTTGGAAAACAAATACTACCAGGTCAGTTGAAGTATTTTTTGTCTAGTTACGAACAGGCCGTGAAAAGAAAATATGGCTACTTACTTTTAGATTTGTCGCCACACACAGAAAAAAAATACTTATTAAGGACAAACTTTTTCCCCGGAGAAGACACGATTGTATACCTTCCGAAATGAGTAAGCAGGTTTTGAAACACGCTAGCTTCTTGTCCCTACTGGCATCTCTTGATGATAATCAGAGGTTAGCCATGATAAAAACTATGAATGATGAACAGTTAAAGTCTTGGTTGAGTGTATTTACAATATTCTGTTTGGGAGTATAACACTGTCACCACAGTATAAAAAGAAGCTTTCACAACACAAAAAGATCATTCGTCAAATAACAGAGCGTGACATTTCTCGTCAGCGTCGTAAACGAATTCTGTTGAAGCATCGTGAAATTTTACCAACAATTCTAAAAATTGTACTCGCTCATTTGAAGGAATAATATGGCTCGAGAAATGATTCTAATTCCAAAGCATAAATATGAAGCCGTCTTACAGAAGAAAGAAGATGATATGGATAACCAGGAAAATACTTCAACTTCAGTTGAAACCCATAACAATGATTCAAAAGTGCAAGACCAAACAACACACAACGGCAAAGCAGATAATCTAGAAAACTTGATAGAAATTACCATCCCGAAAAAATATAAAGACCGAGCGAAACGACTCCTTACATATTTACAAAGACAGCAATCTATTTCTTGGAATGAACACGGTGAAGTCAGTTTAGAAGGAAAAGTCATCCTTAGCAGTCATATCATTGACTGGATTCGTGACATTATTGTACCCACTGACAATAGGAAACCACCAAAAGGGATTGACATTTTCTACAGATATCTTAAGTCAATACATATACCAATGAGTTTGATTTCAAATTCCAAAAGAAAAACATTTTTACATTCCGATACTTCTGATAATGATAGTGATTGTGACAACGTTGATAACGTTGGTGACAAGCTGAAAGATGAACTGGTTACAGACAATTTACCAACAGCAAACAAAGCACATGAAAAACATTTATATGTTGAAAGAGACTTGCGTTCTTTATTTCCACCAAAAAAGAAAATAAAATGGCTAAGATTTACATTATAGATTATGTGTATATATATATTTTTTTCTAATATTTGATACTCAAATAAAGATTTGTTTTTAATTTATATTTGTAGTTTGTTACTTTTTTCCCTTGTTTTGTAAAAAATTCTGTTCCCAATCTCAAGTACAATAATAGTTCAGTTAGTACCAGATGTATGTTACACGAGAATATTGCAGACTAAGGGAGATAATACAAACACACATTTGCAGCACTCGATTCACTGGTCTGATGGACCACTATCATTGATGACATATATTATTCAGTTTGAAATTTCATCAATTTATGTCTCTTCATATTCCACAAGAGATGTTGGAGGATAACTCATTGCAAATGTTTCAGGAGTTTGAATGTTACAAATCGCTAGCTTGACAATCTATGTCTCTTATCTACATTATACATTGTTATGATTGAATTCTGCAGATGACCATTTTGACAACTTATAAAATAATGATTCTAACACTTTAAAATGATGGGCACTTACTACAATTAAAAGAAATGATGTGCTGGTTAACAGGATAAAAAAAAATTAGGTGTCCCTCATCGGGTTAAAAAATGTGGATTCTTTTTAACCCGATTAAGAATGAGGTATACTTAAGCGGCTTAAAAAATGTGGATTCTTTTTAAGCCGATTAAGAATTGGGAATACTTAAGCGGCTTAAAAATTGAGGTACAGGGATAAAGATTATCGGCTTATAGGATTAGCCGGGGATTACGGGATTACCCTGGGATTATTGGATTAATTCTATTGTTCAGGGATTAACTTAATCCTGCTCCCAATGCTCCCACTTTCGTGAGCCCATTTTATACTACTTAGAAGGCTGTGAAACAGATATTAATAATTTATTTGCGTTTTAATTTAATCATGTTAATAACTCAGTGAAGTCTTGATTTGATAATGATAATATACATATATGATAAATGCAATAAGCCATGTCTATTACCAACTGTCGGTTCCAATTTTAAAACAATATGGGATTTCGGAAGATAAAATTAATCACTGAATTACAGATGTGTGTCATATTTTCTGTTGATGCAGTATAATATTTTTATTTGATAAGAAAAATACTAATTGGCTGTGCATTCACATGTGGTTATATCTTGAGTGACCTAGATACACGTGCCTAGATAGAACATAGAACATAGTTTAGCTCATGAGTCATTGTACTTCAGTTGCTGGTTTACATGTGATGACAATTAAATCGACATGTTATTTAAAGTCGTAAACTATTTTAAATATAAACTAGAAAACACGAGGGGACTTTATAAACATAAGTGTGTGATATTAATCGGATAATGGTTTTTATGAAATAAAAACGATACGCTAGGCTATGGAATAGCCTTGGATAGAAAATTGGATTGACAAGGGTGTGGTGGCTCATGATGTATTTGTTTAAGTACTCAAATCAAAACATAAACCTTTTACAGCACACACAAATAAACACCAGTAGCTCTTTATTCTTCAGCAAAAAACGCAATTCTATCTTTTTCCACCTTTCGTTCTCCATTGCCTAAGTATCTCCACAAACTACAATCACGCTTTGTTTAACACAATTGAAAAGTCTTTTTTGGTATTTGTATATTATTGATTATTGCACAATACCTCATCTTTATTTATTAACTTCTGGTTTTAAATTTATGCATTACTGTTTTATTCTTTTTATCATATCTATATTTATAAATTTGGCTAAGCGATATTGCAATACCAATCCCATCATCTTCTACAAACCTGTTCCCAGTACCACCTTTAGTAAATGTTTATAATACTTTTCAACTTCCACAAGGAAACAGAAAAATTAAACCCCGCCACGTTTTATCAGGACGAAACTGGACGCCATTTTGATTTTCGAGAATCTGAAATTCCTATTGGTCAATAGTCTTCTGTGCATGCGTTCTCCTCACCACGCAAGCGTATTCCTCACTTCTCCTCAAGAACTATCTATATAGCTAGGCTATTCCATAGCCTAGCTAATAATCAGAACAGAACAAAACAGAATTCTTTAATCATAAAATCCATGTACCAAAGGAATCGAATGTCACCAAAAGAATACATGAAAACTCTTTTTTCCTTCAGGACAGTTCTCATGCCTTACAGATACCTATCACATACATTTTTGTTTTCCTACATGTATGATATTTACACTGAGCAGTTACGCTTTTAATGGACGATGATACAAAACTAAATAAGAATTTACGCTGTTGCTTAAAAGGAAGGTGTGCACATTCCATTTCGTCCGGGCGTTCCATGGACAACTTACTGCGGAGAAGTTACCAGTACGCTTTTGAAGGACGATTGATTATATAAATAATAAAAAACTTTTCACTGAAAACTTTCCGAAGGACAAATCAATAAGAAGTTACACTGTTGCAGAAAACCAGAGAAAAGGAAGGTGTGCAGGTTCCATTCCATGGACAACATTCTGCGACTTCCAAAATAGGATCGAGTATGGACATGACATCGATTTCCATACACAATTTCACTAATGTAGTTATTTGAATTATATATTTGTACGCTAATATATGTTTTTCTGTCATTATTATTATCTTTTGTTTGGAAGCCAATCATTCATGGTAGTTTTTCAGTCAAGAACGGATTTTTCACGAAAGTCACCAAAATAAAGCACACATAGTTGAATTCTCGAGGTTAAACTCGACAGAAATGGATTGTTATCAGGTGAACCGGGAGGGTAGCATGTTCAGCTGTAGGCAATGAGGCTGTCACTTTCAAAGTTAAATGTTCGGAGTATACGATTAAAACAAAGGAGTTTATGAAATGGTATTGTCTAGGTTTTGACACATTCAAGTACATCTGGACATTGGATAATGGTCGGTTGATGGTCTGAAAATCATAATTCAGCGTCAAATCATCGTTGGCATTAACGCCTGCCGACGAGGGTAAAATATCTAAACATCGGATTTTGGTTTGGTAACTGTCGGCTGGTCGGAAATGAGAAGTCGGGCCACCTCGAACACATTGGTCGAGCCAACGTCGCGCCGATGAGCAACATTACGTCGGGCCGACGTTGGCCCCCGACCTACAGCCGACGTCAGGTGCGACCGTAATCGACCATTAGCGACGTTGGCCCGACGTCAAATTGCAGTGGCAGTGAAACGATGGACTGAAAATGTGGGGAGGGGTTCAAGGAGTTTCCAAAAGGGATTCCAGCCATTAAAGAAAGACAAGTCAACAAAAAGTAACAAAACCGGTTTGGATTGATCGTCAAGAGAAGGAAGCTCAATACATTTAGCATGTCTCAGTTTATCTGGCATATAAAATACCATCTTTAATACAGCAAGATGACAAAAAGTCAACCTTCACTCATACTCAAACCACAACATATAAAGAGAGTAGCCCCGACCCTCTCTGCCCAGGGTCATACACTTGTGTAAGTCAAGCAACTTCATGTTAAGTACATGTGTTGATATGTAATTCTAGTAAACAGATTTAGATGGTTGGTGTATATGTAGTTTTTCAACTCGATCACTACCTTTCATGCTTGTATGTATTTTTACGTTAGTCTGTTATCTCTATAGCACTTTCACTGAGTTTAACGTTTTAGAATTATAAAGGAAAGAAACTAAATGGTACTGACGGGGTTTGAACTAATGCGGTCTCTTCTAGTTCGAAAACTAACAGGACCTTAAGTTTAATTTAAGAAACCATTAGCGGATCCGAGTAGGGAAGGGGGTCTGGGGGTTGCAACCCCCATTTTGACAATCATATATTTTTTAATGAATATCCTGATGTTTTACTAACAAGTATCGAAAAAATTTTCTTTCATTTCTTAATTTGAACTCCTCTTTTTAAATTCCCTGGACGCGGATTAAGCAATGCACATCAATTTAGACTTGCTTACTATAAAATATCATTTTATCTTCTATTTATATTACACATACGGCAAGGAGAGAATCTAACATATGAAAGTCTTAAAACATATATATATATATAAAATAGAAAAGTTAGTCTGAGTAGTAATTACATCCGAATAGATTCAATTCAAAAATTAATAAAGTTCATGAGTTTATTGAATTTGGCCACAATTTTTCAATTGAAGTTTGAGATGGCCACATTATTGTTTCAAATGACGCATGCGTTAGATCTTTACTTCTGAGACGAAAACGCGAAGATGCGAAATCGAGAAAACGCGAAAATAGGAAAACGCGAAAATGCGAAAACGTGAAAACATGAAGTGAAATTCATTTCGCGTTTTCGTGATTTTGCTTTCGCGTTTTCGACTTCTCGATTTCGCGTTTTCGCCTTCTCAATTTTGCGTTCTCGCTCTGTGGAAAGTGAAAGTAGAAAACGCGAAACGGTCGCATATGGCCACCATAATTATGAGAGCAATTTAAACTTGCTTCAAGAACATGCCCAACTTTCTGTGTTTACACCAATTTTGTCATATATTTCAACCAGAAAAAAAGTGTTATTTTTGTGGTTTGCGCTTCTTTATTTCTGAGTGCGTCAGCACGAAGGATAAAGAAATGTTATTATGTTTTTGTATAAAGTACTAAATTTTGTCAAATATATTAATCCTTTCTATAAAGTACAGACGATAAGACAAATTTATTGTTGTCATCGTTTTGGGGTATAAACAGTTGTTTTTATAGTGAAATATTTTGCCGAACACTGTTTTAAGAAGCGGTTTTAACTTTGGTCAAACTTCCTGTTGGACCGTTAAGTGTCTGTTTAACTTTGCCATGCTAGTATGACGCTCGTGTATGCGTATGATGCTCGTGTATGCGTTTGTAATCTTCATGCTGACAAACGTTTCAACGATACACGATTGAATCCAGGTCAACTTGCCCCTCCAGCTCTCCCCTATTTCCAGTTCAGGTATCAATTGGGGTGATAAGGTAGAAACTTGGAGCGACTCGGACAAGTATCTAGAACTTACAGTTGGGTGCAGTCAAGTTAACTTAGAATTGTTCTAGAACGGCTCTAGAGGAGTTCTAAAAGCAGTCATAAAAACAGTCATTTTGTAGAATTGTTCTAAAAAAGTGCATTGTCAAGAACAGTTCTAAAAACGGTCATTGGAAAGAACAATTCTAAAAACGGTCATAACCTGTTCTAAAAGCAGTCATGGTCAGGAGTTGTTCTAAAAGCAGTCGTGGTCAGGAGTTGTTCTAAAACCAGTCATAGCTTAGAACGGTTCTAATTAAGAATAAATTATTCAATATACTCGAAAATCACCGAGATATTTATAATAACCATGGACGTATAAATTAACGTTATAGACTAGAAGATTAAAAAAAAAATCCAAATCTGGGACAAATATATTTAGTTCAAGTACAAATATATAACATGTTTAAATTTCTTATTGAAAGAATTAGTAAATTAAAACCGCAAGTGGTTACAGTGGCTATCTCTGTATTAAAAATCGAAACATGACATGAAGTTACATGATTTCAGGCATTGATATTTTATCGATCGCAGAAAATGTATCTTTTGTCATCTGGTTTTAGGTAAATAAAAGGAAGTTTTATGATTACGGGCATAGTTATAATATTGATTGCAAGAAATGTCCCTTTTGTCATCTGTTTTAATATAAATTACAGTAAGTCTATTGATTGCGGTCATTGATATTATGTCGATTGCGGATAATGTCTCTTTTGCCATATGATTTTAGTCAAATTACATTGAGTTTAATGATTACAGGTATCGATATTATATCGATTGCAGAAAATGCCCCTTTTGCCATTTGTCTTTAGTCAAATTACAGTCAGCTTCTTGACTGGGGGCATTGATATTATGTCGATTGCAGAAAATGTCTGTTTTGCCATATGATATATTCAAATTTCATTAAGTTTCCTGATTGCGGGCGTCCATATCATATCGATTGCAGAAAATGTCCCTTTTGCCATCTGTTTTCAGTCAAATTACCCCGGCACCTGAATCAGCTTTCAGGGGCTTTGGCTTTGGCTACAGAGCTTCCGAGCGCGTCCCCAAGTGGTGGATAGGGGAATGCCCGGTCTATGTGGGGTAGTCGGGTCATAATACGGAAAGCCTGACCGCGAACCATTGTAGCCAAACTGTGTGGAGAAACGCCACGCTCCATGCAGTGAAAAGACCCCTTCTATATTTCTCCAAAGAGAGCAGACGCACTGGGTGTCGTATAGAAGGCTAAATTTCCTGCCCCTACCCATTTCTCCCCCTTTCCAGTGGCAATCAAAAGTCGTTGCCCCGGTTGTCCCTTCCATCTTGATTTCTTTCTTCTTTTACTTACAATTTGTTTTGAATTGATTAACTTGTTCTCGTCCTGATATAGCTGAAAGATTGCTCATTGGACGTTAAACTCTAACTAATCAATCAATTCAGTCAAATTACAGTAAGTTTATTGATTGGGGCATTGATATTATATCGATTGCAGAAAATGTGCCTTTTGCCATCTGTTTTTAGTCAAATTACAGTTATTTTATTGATTGGGACATTGATGTCATATTGATTGCAGAAAATGTACCTTTTGCCATCTGTTTAGTCAAATTACAGTAAGTTTATTGATTGCGACATCCATATTATATCGATCACAGAAAATGTCCCTTTTGTCATCTGTTTTTAGTTAAATTACAGTTAGTTTATTGATTGCGGGCATTGATATTTTGTCAATTGCAGAAAATGACCCTTTTGTCATATGATTTAATTCAAATTCCATTAAGTCTCCTGATTTTGTGCATCAATATTATATCGATTGTAGAAATTGTCCCTTTTACCATTTGTTGTTGGTCAAATTACAGCCAGTTTATTGGTTATGGGCATTGATAGTATGTCGATTCCAGAAAACGTCCCTTTTGCCATATGATTTTATTCAAATTACATTGAGTTTCATGATTGCAGACATCGATATTATATCACTTGCAGAAAATGTGCCTTTTGCCATCTGTCTTTAGTCAAATTACAGTAAGTTCATTGATTGCAGGCATTGATATTATATCGATCGCAGAAAATGTCCCTTTTGCTATATGATTTCATTCAAATTACATCAAGTTTACTGAAAAAGGGCATTGATATTATATCGATTGCAGAAAATGTCCATTTGCCATCTGTTTTTATTCAAATTACACCAAGTTTCCTGATTACGGGCATCGATATTTTATCGTTTGTAGTAATTGTCCCTTTTGCTATCTGTTTTTAGTTAAATTACAGCTAGTTTATTGATTGCAGGCATTGATATTTTGTCAATTGCAGAAAATGTCCCTTTTGCCATATGATTTTATTCAAATTACATTAAGTTTCCTGATTTTGGGCATCGATGTTATATCGATTGTAGAAAATGTCCCTTTTCCCATACGAAAATGTCGAGTTGAGCCTCAACTGATGCTCAGTTCTGCCTCAACTGGAGCTCAACTTTAGGTTGAGAATCAAAGTTTAGCATTATATCTCAACTTAATTCCACAGTTAAGCAAACATGCATGAGCTAACTTGAGCAAACTTGAGGAATATGAAATGACTTTTTACAACTTGAGATTACTTGAGGATTTGGACTTTACAATATTCATAAGTTGAGCTTACTTGAGCATACTTGAGCTTTCTTGAGGAATTAATACGTTCACTGACATGGTTAAGCATCTGAGCATGACTAATACTTACTTCCTGTCAGTTTAAATTTGAAGATGGAGGGAAGCAGAATAGTGTGTGAAAATTCACACTGATAGCAGTAAACCAAGTAATTTTCAAATAATTCTTGGAATAAGGCATAACATGGTTAAGATACAACTGTTTACATGTCTAAGTAGTTCTACATATAGCAAATTTTTCATGCAAACAAGTTATTGGGAATTTTGAATTTGATTTTCCTTCCGTAGTGCGACAGTGTTTTACCAGCGGACTAGGCTCCTTGAGCTAGCCGGCAGTTTAGCGGCGAGCACTCTTTGACCCATCTTTCAAAATTACGTTTTGTCCCCCCATTTTTCTTTTCTAGATTGTGGTCATGGAGTTAGTAGTCTACCTGTATGGGTTTTATTCGTATGTTTATTCTACGATAGGGAAACGGGACAGAGAAATGGGAGGTTTGGGTACCCATAAACCGGTTTAACCCTACCGCTGGTTTTTGCTAGTGCCGGTACCAAGTCCGGCTGTCCCGAGTTCCTATCGTTGTTTATGTTTGTCTTTTGTATTTTTATTGTGGGTTTTTTTCTTGTGCAGTTCCTATTTACTTTCTGACATGTGGCTATGTTTTTCTGCCATTGTAGGTGTTTCCTGTTATCTTTTTTATTCCATAACATCATTTTGAAAACAATAAGGTCAATCTTAAGTTCTTAGAGGAATGCAAATAATATCTTATTGTTTATATACAAATGTATATGGCTTTTTAGTCTGTATAATTACTTTGTATATCTCGATATTGTTTGACTGAAATTATATTTTGAAGCATGCATGACATAATTAATATTTAGTTGCTGTAGTCAAAATTGCCTTACATTTTTGTAATCAGGATTTTTTGTCATATATAAGGCTTTATTGCATCTCTAAGAATAATTCCTATAATATTTTATACGTTTTATTTAGCTTGTTGCAACATTTTTATATGCACATCAACATTGTAGTTTACAAATTGTTGTGTGGATGAGTCATTTAGGACAGTTATGTATGCATCTTGAGAGCCAGAGGTTCACTGATACAATTCATCAGAAATAACTTAAGCTAACTTGAGGAAATGTTGAGCTTACCTGAGGACCAGTTGAGCATTACTTGAGGACTAGTTTAGCATTACTTAAGGACTAGATGAACATTACTTGAGGACAAGTTGAGCATTACTTTAGGACTAGTTGAGCATATTTGAGGGCTAGTTGAACATTACTTGAGGAAATATGGTTGAGCCTCATCTAATTTGCATGCGATTTTTTCAACCGATCTCAGTTGAGCCTCAACTGAAAAAAATGGTTGAGCGTCCCTTAAATTTTTCGATAAGGGTTACCATCTGTTTTTAGTCAATTACAGCAAGTTTATTGATTGCGGGCATTGATATTATGTGGATTCAAGAAATGTCCCTTTTGCCATATGATTTTATTCGAATTACATTAGGTTTATTGATTGCGGGCATCGATATTATATCGATTGCAGAAAATGTTCCTTTTGCCATCTCTCTTTAGTTATAGCGGGCATTGATATTATGTCGATTGCGGAAAATGTCCCTTTTGTCATTCGATTTTATTCAAATTACATCAAGTTTCCTGATTATGGACATAGAAGTTATATCGAGTGCAGGAAATGTCCCTTTTGCCATCTGTTTTTAGTTAAAATACAGCAAGTTTATTGATTACAGGCATTGGTATTATGTCGATTGCGGAAAATGTCACTTTTGCCATTTGATTTTATTTAAATTACATTAAGTTTCCTGATTGCGGGCATCGATATTATATTCATTGCAGAAAATGTCCCTTTTGCCGTCTGTTTTTAGTCAAATTACAGTAAGTTTATTGATTGCGGGCATTGATAGTATATTGATTGCAGAAAATGACCTTTTTGCCCTCTGTTTTTTTATTCAATTACATGAGTTTCATTATTGCGGGCAAAGATATTTTACTGATTGCATAAAATGTCTTTTTTGTCATGTTTTTAGTCAAACACAGTTAGTCAATTGATTGCGGACCTTTTTGCCCTTTTTGCCCTCTGTTTTTTTTTCTTTAATTAAATTACATGAGTTTCATTATTGCGGGCAAAGATATTTTGAACACAGTTAGTCAGTTGATTGCGGACATGGATATCATGTTAATTGCAGAAAATGTTTTTTGTTTTTTTGTTTTGTTTTGTTTTGTTTTGTTTTTTTTTTTTGCCATGATTTTTTCAAATAGCATGACTTTTTATGGCTGCAGGCATCATGATTGCAGAAAATGTCCCTTTTGCCATCTGCTTTTAGTCAAATTACAGGACGTTTTCAATCTTATTTTTAATCTGTGATAACAATCTACAAAAAGAGAAGCACATTTTTATGATGAAGTGAAAACAGTGCTTTTTATTTGCCTTTAACAGTTACCAAAAAGTAAAGAAAACCCCAAATGGTTCAAAAACGGTTAACAACTGATTTATTTTACCAAAAAAAAAAATAATGCCGAGCTGAAAATGCTCAAACACATTAACAGAAACGGTCTTGCACCCCCAACCCCTGCCCCAACTAAAACTCACGACAAAAGGGACAATTTCTATATTCTCAATACCTGCAATAATAAAACTTCCTATAATACCCGGGCTATCATATAAGGAAAAGGAAAATTTGTGTATTCAATATGGAATAATCACGTCCGATCGTCAAAAAGATAGCCATGTTATCATGACCCATTAGGAGCTATTGTATCGTACATTATAATGACCAGTTTTAGAACTGCTCTAGTGTATTCCGACTTTTAGAACTGTTCTAGTGTATGCCGACTTTTAGAACTGTTCTAAGTTAACTTATGGCCAACTATGAAAACTTTTAGAAAAGTTCTACGTAGAACCAATTATGACCGCTTTCAGAACTGCTCTAAGTAAACTTGGATGAGAGGTTATGTCTGCACCTAACTGTATTTATAGTGACATTATACATTTTAAAATATCATTACGACAATTTTTGCATGAGGGAGAGATACTACGTGTGTATTGTAAGAAAAGTTTAGGTTGACTGGGCGGAGTTACTTGTCATTCAGGATTTGATCATTCCAAAACAGCAATAGGTACAATAGACCACATGAAGGGTGGTCTTTTTAATAGATCAACAATTGTTTGATTGTTGAATGTTCCTATTTATATCTTGGGGCATAAAAATAACAAACTATTTGTTTTTGAAAAGTGTTCACTATACAAATGACTACATGATCATTAATGATTAATTTGATAGTAGTCTTTTAACACTTAATGTTGGCACTACACTGAAAAAGTAGATTTACCCCAGTTTAAGGCAAACTCCGCCCAGTCAATCTTAAGTTTTATTACAATATTTCAAAGTAAAATAAATAACTGTCTGTAATATTTAACCTCCAAATATATATTGATATTGGGAACTCCTCTTTACAATTGTAGTCAATGTTTTTATTAAAGGAAAATAATTAAATGCTGAAAAGCGGCAAGCTTTTTTGAAAAAAATTATTCTTTTTACTCTGAAACTACAACATA
>MJUU01036880.1:33852-53949 GCA_002080025.1 Modiolus philippinarum | reverse complement strand
ATCTTCCTTTAATAATAACCCCCATAAGAACCTCCTACAAGACGCTAAACTGCTCAAACAAAATTCGAGAACTGCCGAAGAAGATCGGTACGAACATTTGTACAGCACTTACGCACATGATTCCGATATCTTTGGTTACGATTATCATTAAGTAAGATACTATGTAAACTATTCCAAACTAGCAAATATCTCCATTCCTTATTAACTGATACATCAAAAACAGTCTGATACGGTATAAATCAGACAGAACTTATTTAAATATCAAAAGGAAATGATACACTCATTAAGTTGAAATTAAAAATAAAAAGGCTTAGTTTTGAATCTGTTAATAGTAGTTTTAATTTTTTCAAGAAGAAAAGTTGGAGTCATGGAACTTGTGTGCATAATTCGCAATAAAGTTTCGGTTCCAGCAGAGGAAACGATGAAAACGTCCTGATTCATTTTGGGCTGATTTTCAGACATGCATATATATATATATATATATATATATATATATANGTGTCAATTTTCATTGTTAGTGTAATCAAACCAACAAAGACTTTTTTATCGCACATGCAAACACGTGCGTAGAGAATTAATCAGCCTGACGAAGCCTGTTGAAAGGCGAAAATTTGCTGTAAATTTAACATCAATTTACGTTTTAGTGTTGTTATAATTATTTTACACAGACACTTATATTATTCCTATTTTTATTTAATTGTATCAGCCTTCAGTTGGCAGATCCGACACTCAAATTAAACAAGGTTGTTGATGTTGCTATTTTTAGACAAATATATATATATATATATATATATATATATATATAATCCTTGTAAGTGGAGAAAGCCTGTTTCTTGTTCATGTTGTTGCTCGCTGTGGTGTGCATTCCTGTTTCCATAACTGATTTTTTTATTGTGAAATTTTTACCTAGTAACTGTCTTTTTTTAATTGTTAAAAGTTTATAGATTTCTACAAATAATAATTTTTTGAAAGAATATATAAAACATATTGATATGTCAATATGACGACGACGGCACCGCTACTCCATACCCTTTGCAATCATTTGACTGTGCATCGTGGTAAAAAATAGTATATACTATTATTATTATTTAAATTGATTAATTGTATTATTATTTCTTACGCATGAACTTTTATAACAACAAGTATTAAAATGGTTCAGTTGTGTCATCTTTTCAGATTGTCTTTCTCTGAAAAACTTCTATAATGCGTGTCCATTTCTTGCCAATATTGACAAATGCATTTTATTAAGTATTCCTAGATTTTTACGTCACTCGACGTTTAACTCGATAGTTGAAATTATAATCCATTTTTCGAGTTGACTCGAATATCAACTCGAACTCGACTTTTAACTCAAACTTTAACTCGAACTCTAACTCTAACTCGAACTCGATGGTTATCCACACCCCGAATATTTCTGCCGTAAAAGATCTCGCACCAATCTGAACAATTCGTAAGTCATCAACAGACGGTAACGTATTGCAAAAATAAAATAAAACAAAACAAAAACGAAAACAAAAAAATAGTTTTGCTTTTTGTATGATTTTTATATGACTCATTTACAAATTATTTCGAAAAGTTTACAGTGGTTTGCGACTGATTTACGGATTAACACAAATTCGCAGGAGCATTTCTAGAATATATGCCATCATTACACGAAGGAATACCCATACTTTTTCAGTAGATGTATTTCCTGTAAAAATGTCATGTTTTAAGAATGTTCATGATTTGATAACGTTATTTGGTCTGTACTCCAATCTGAGTCCTCGAGTGCAGTAAAAGTAGGATGGAAAAAGTTGAGTTGCTGTCTATTTCCTTCATTTTTCTCCTGTGCCATTTGGAAAAAATGTAGAAGAAAGCTTTGTACAATATTCACTTTGTTTCTATCGGACATATCATGTCTTTTAAATGTTTTTTTTGTAAAAAAATTAAGCAGTACAGAACAAAACGAGTAAATGATACCAATATGTACTAACTATTGCCGTTCGTAAAAACTAAATCGATTAATTTGCAAATATTCTTTAGGTTGTCGTACATTTATCTTTAAAAAAATACGATCAATAATAATTCGCATCACTCACACAGGGATTTCTGATATCATTTGCACTTATCCGAAATGAATCGTAAACATTTACATTTATTCTTAGTAAATAACAAAATACCGAAGTTACTTAAGAAATAATTCATGGCAGGTATATGGTTATTGGAAATTTAACCATGGGCTGGGCCTTTATATTCGAATTTAACCCAGAGCGTTAGCGAGGGGTTAAATTTACGAATATAAAGGCCCNTTCCATGGTTAAGTCCAATCACCAAAAACGTGTAAAGGCTGATAGAGAACAAATAACCAAAATGATCTAGATAGAAAGCCAAAGTTCAGCTAAGGACAGAGCTATGCATGAGGGAGATACTCCTTAGTTTTAAACAAAATTTTGTAAAATTTTAGATATTGCAAGGTTCAACAAAATCGGTTTTCGGGTCAGCACCGAAGCACTGATTACTGGGATGGCGAATACCCTCTGGGACGAACAGTCCACCAGCAGAGGCATCGGCCCAGTGGTAATAAATAACAAAATACCGAAGTTACTGTTATTTTATTTTCTGCATATGCGCATTTCGACAACTTATGTCTCATCAGTGCAGATAAAACCAAAACATTTGGAAGTCCAATCACCAAAAACGTGTAAAAGCTGATCGAAAACAAATAACCAGAATGATCTAAATAGAAAGCCAAAGTTCAGCTAAGGACAGAGCTATGCATGAGGGAGATACTTTTTAGTTTTAAACAAATTTTGTAAAATTTTAGATATTGCAAGGTTCAACAAGCTCGGTTTTCGGGTCAGCACCGAAGCACTGACTACTGACTGTTTAAATCAGTCAATCGTTCCAACTTGAACCAATCTTCAAACACTCACAAAAGGATTTAAAAAAATGTTTTCGTTAGATTTATGCTTCTTGTCAGTTTTGTAGGTTCCCAAGAAATCGTTTGAAAAATGTGTTTGTTGACCTTTTGTTAAAGACTTACTGTGGAAGTACTTTTATTCGTGGACATCAATTTTCGTGGTTTTCATAAATATAACCATTTCGTGGGTACGTAAATTCGTGGTTTTGAATTCTATCTATGAAAGTCTAGGGAAAAACGCATTTTGTTGGGAACTTAATGTCGTGGTTTAAGCCAACGACGAAATCCACGAAAATTAGAACCCCACGAACAATAGTACTTTCACAGTATTTTAACGTATTTGCCGCAAACAATTTTGTTTTTAATAATCTCTGTGAAATCTTCCACCGCTTTCTATATACGATTATATAAAGCATAATAAAAAAAATATATTTTAGAAGTCTTCATGCACTTTATATGTAACATTAGAAAATAAATATCGTCACTGCTGATGGTGTCATTACTCTTAAGCAGTCATTATTTAAGTTGAAAACATAAACTTGACATGAAACTCAATAAAACGAAATTTAATTATATGATAGTATTTTAGTGTACCAGTTCTTTAATCAACTGAATAATAATTTCCAGTACGTAGAATTTCAGCTATAACAATGACAACGAAAGCAAAACTACACATCCAAGAGGTGACAGCCATCTCTGTGAGCCTCGCTGTAAAAGGTGCAAAGTTAAGTGTGTGTGGACACAATACAGGCGTGGTTATAGTATAAGTGTGAACACAACACAAGTGTATTCCCATAATATGGAATGACAATACAAACCTTGAAAGTTTGTATCATTTACCATTGCAGAGAAAAGCTTGACAAAAAATCAATGGTCAAGGGTCACCAATATTGATATACGACATATTGACCTACCAAAAACCTTTCTCAAAAGACAAAAAGTTATAGCATGTACATGACTTTGTCATTAGGAAAGCAATAATGTGACGTTGACAACAAAGTTCAAGGTCAAGGGTTACGAACCAAAGTACATGGCCAATGGCTTTGAACAGATATCTTCATATAATCAAGTGCATACCTCAAAGGATAAAAAATATAGCCTAGACAAGACAAGCAATAATCTACCCTTGAAGACAAAGGTCAAAGTCAAAGGTTCATGACACATTGTCTTGAAGTGATCTATGCTTGTTGACGACCCGGCATCCATGACAAAATTGATACATGGATGCAGCGTTGTTGAACATTTAGCAAGTGAATTCCGCTCAAGCCTGTGCTAGGACCCTTCTTGAGCTTACTATGAGGTAAGAGTGTTTGCTCTTTGTTGAAGGCCTTATGGTGACTTCAAGATGAAGAACAACAATGAAAGCGTTGTTCCATTTGCTTGGTCTTCCTATGTACTTATAGGGATTTTGTCCTCTGTACACTTACTCAATATCCCTTTCTTAGTTCATGCAAAATATCAAAAGCTCATTTCATAAGACCAAAAAGTTATAGCCCGGACACGACGTGTCATTAGAAAATCAAAAATCTGAATTTGAAGACAAAGGTCAAGGTCAAAGGTCAACAATCATGGTTCATGACACACTGTTTTGAAATGATCTATCAAAATGCAAAATATCAAAAGCCTATCTCAAAAGACGAAAATGTTTTAGTCCAGACACGACTTTGTTACGAACGGACGAACGCATGCACACACGGACAGAGTGACTACTATAGGGCATCCGCCACTATGTGA
This sequence comes from Modiolus philippinarum, assembly GCA_002080025.1. Taxonomy (NCBI): domain Eukaryota; kingdom Metazoa; phylum Mollusca; class Bivalvia; order Mytilida; family Modiolidae; genus Modiolus; species Modiolus philippinarum. The sequence continues at coordinate 49,316 of MJUU01036880.1, read as the reverse complement.
CGGGGCCCTTAATCTTAAGTTTTTGTATGACAGAAAGCAACAAATTTCATGAATTTGGATGGGTTGGTTTAATTGTCACTTGAAAGGGGGCAAATTCGTAAGATCAAGATATTTTGCTATTTTATCTACCTAAGTGAGCCTTTCCTTTTCGAAAAACACAGTGAGCGTTATTTTTACTGTGTTTTATTTATTTATATATATATATATATATAATTTTTTTGCTCATTTTAATAAAATACTGAGATTGCAATTGTTTATGACAGTGGTGTACTCAGACATTATTCATTACGATAATGATATTAATACACTAAAAATCAACTCCAATCTGCATTTACATCGCATGGTCTTGTTTATTTCTTTCAACTTTCAGATAAGATCCATGTTTACCTCATCAAAATCACCAATACAACATGATTATGTTGACTGTGAAGTATTAAGTTTCAGGTAAATTAAAATTGTCAACATGTTAAAAAGTTCACAAGAAACAAAATGCTGCAAGTGAATGAGAAAAAAAAATCCTATATATGATATCAGATATAATTTGACTGTTTTCTTTATTTATGAAAGAATACATCAGCAAACAAAATCCGAGGCAACAAAAGCAGAAGATGTTAAAAAAATATCAAATCTCCAGAACAACAATAAAGAAGAGAAAACAAAACAAAAACACAAAAAAAGAATAAAAAAAAAACAAAACAAAATGAAATCAAACAGACAAAAATAAAACAACCAAAATTGGCAAGACCATCGGGATAGCAGCGTATAGACCAGTATTGCTGCAGCTAAATTAAGTTGTGAGATTATATGAATCTAACACCGGTAAAAAGGCAAGATCAAGAAATTAATCAAACACCGTTGAAAATGCAAGATTTAGAAATCTCAGACACCCTCGGGTTAGATTTCAATGGTTCTCTGACTCGGCAAGGGCATTTTGTTAATAAATGGTAATGGTGAATTGTACTACATTAGCTTTGTGCTTTTCAATAAATTTACGACAAAATACGATAAATGAAGCTATATCAATTTTGTCTTCTCACCTAGTATGACAATGATGAGTTTTTGTCATAATTTGAATCCGATGCCGGGCGTACACCTTTTCTTCAAACAACTTCTCTGCCATCACGTGGCCAAGTAACACCTGCACGATTACAAAAAGGCCATGATTGTATGGATTATTAAAGCATCTGTCATATTGTCAACCAATGCAAGATCGCCGCCAGCGGGAACATAGTTTAGCATTGGAAACTTTGAGAAAACTTATTCAAACATCATTTCCTGAGACGATAATGAATCAGTTGGAATCAAACTTGGTTATGACTGTCTTTGCATGGTCGCCTTAAAAATTGGTGGTGGACAAGACATTATCGTATCAAACACTGCGCTTGCCACATGCGGGAAATATGACTCTGTCAAAGAACTTCCCCTTTGAATCCAGTAGGCATTAAGCAGGAACATAATTTAAGTTGGACTCATTCAAACATTTAAGCCGGCGAGATTTTCGCCAGTCAGAAAGTACACAAATATCAAAGTTGCATCATAATGATATATGTGCTTCATTGAGTAACCTGTTATTAGGAGCACAAGTATCAAATAATATAGAAAGCCATAATCCATGATTTGAAATAATTACTAAAACACTGGACTGTATGTAAAATTCATCAGGTAAGCTTCTATTCTAAAACTACTTTGCCAATTGGAAACAAACTTGATAACGATATCTCTTTGGTGGTCTCCTTTCGCAATAGGGTCCAACAGGTTCACATCATTTCAAAGCTTGCCACTAGGGGGATACATAGCCTTTACTTTGGATCCTTTAGCAAAACTTTCAAAAATCTTTTTGTCTTAAGTGCTTTAAAATATGTCTCTTTCAGTCAAAATGATATGAGCATAAGGTCAGTTAGAACCGAACCGTCAGTCTAAAGCGAACAATCAAAGGACATTGACAACGTCGGAAAAGAAAAGAATCAAAGACTTCGTATGAGCACGACACAGAAAAGAAAATAAAGACACACACTTATATAAAGATAAATAACACAGACCCAATAAAAACCATGGGTTTGATCAGATGCACCCGTAGAAAAAGCATCTGCTTCCTATAAAAGACACCCGAGGTGTTGTACATGTCAACTCCGGTAGTAAAGTCAAATCCGGTAGAGGAAAACAACCTTTAGTGGTAGAGAGAACGATCTAATGTCATCTGGGAAACAGATATCCCACTGCGGTCCATATGATCATGATGTCGACCGTAAAACCTCTGTAGTGGTGACTTCAAGTTATTGGTAACATACCCTTGCTTAAGTAGCCTATTTGTTAGCAACCAAGCCCTATCAATGCAGTCACTGTATCGAAAACAGGCCCTTGAGTAGCGAATAAATCAGGAGTTGTAATCTCCTTATGGCGGTGTTTTTGGAATGTTGCTACAAAGAAAAGAGAAGTTGACTATTGGAAAAGTGAAATCATCGCGTTTGTCATACAGCTTTTTTTAGTGTACCTCTATTGTCAGTTTCAAGAGGAAGGTCAGAGAACGAGGTCGACGTGGAAGTATCTGTAGTGTCCTTAATTTCGAGCTCTTTTGGATAGATAAGATGAAGAAAATCACCAAAGCGAGGGTTGTTTATTGATAAAATATCATCTATATAACGAAAGCTAAAATTAGAAGACTGGGCCAGTTTTTTTTTATCTTCATTTTGAAGAAGCCCTTCGATGACTTGATTTGAAAAACAGATCAGCTAAAAGTGGTGCACAGATTGTGCCATTGGAATTCCAATAATCTTTGAAAAAAAAGTCCTCCAAACTGGACAAATATATTGTTGATCAGAAACTTTCACATATAAACCACGTTTTCATTTTAACTAGTATTTTAGAGCTATACTCTAGCTGAGCGATTCGGCTTCCTGAGGGCTTCTTGTTTTGTTATCTTAAAATGTCTTTTGTATATTAACATGCATTTGTCACCAACATTTTTCAAAAAAGGTCTTTTTTTATTTTCTTTGCCATATTGAATTTTTTTGTCAGTAGCATTATGAATTAATAAAATAACGGAAAAATTTTTAAAAACCTTTATTTGTATATTTCTTCCCTCTTTCTAATAGTGATCCGTATTTTACAGCCGTGGAAGTGTCATTGTTAAATTCAGAGTAGGTACAAAGTACTTTTCATCAAGAAATCCAAAAGAAGAAATTCCAAAATTTCTAAATCTACTGAAGTCTCATTTACAATATATGATAACACAAAAAGGATCTTGGGAATCATTACGTTTCGACGAGACCAAGATACGATCTTTCAAGGAGGAAGATGTAAATAAAGGCACAAAAAGAATGACAACAACACCAATATTTATAGGGTCAACTCAAACATCCAATTCTTTGGTCACGTCGTTATTTTCATCGACAGAAAAAACATTTACGAGACCCCATGTGTCAGATGTTTCAGAACTATTTGATAAATCCTCTGAGTCATCGTTTTTGGCAACAGACAAAATGGTTTCTTCTCCACTTGTGACAGATCCGTTTAAAAAATCATCCAATCCGCTTGCTTTGTCGGTACATGTGATAGATCCGTGGTTACAAAGCCCATTATTTTCGTCGGTTGACAATACGTTGACACCGTCACATGTCATTAAAAATTTAGATATATCTTCTTTTATGTCGTTTTCGTCGGCCGATAGCATATTCATGTCGCCGCAAATAACAGAAGCGCCAAGAGTACAAGATTTAACAAAACTTGAGCGTTCAAAATTGTCTTATGCATCTGTATCTGCATTCAGGAACATTTCACCAATATCCTTATTACCAAAACAAAGCATGGATGTAATTGTTCAACGTTCTTTATCTCCTTTTATTGTTGATTCTACTTCATACCAAAGTATTGCTAAACAACTATCAGATTCCATTCTAAAAGGAATTCAACAAACTAAGATGTTCATATCGTCTGTTTTACCGAAGAATATAATTACTGTCTCTTCCTCTCTTCAAATGCTTGATACAAGTACTGATAAACAATTTACAACACGACCATTACCTCAGACATCTTCACACAATATTCATATTGAAAAGCCAGGGTCCACATATGTTGCCGATATATCTGATAATAACTACCTTGTGGCATCAATGAAACGCTATGAAACAGGGTCTGAATGGAAAAATGATTCACAAATGTCCTTACCATCAAGCCAGTATCAAATAACATTTGGTACTAAAGTAAAAGACAGACGGTTAGATTCGTTGATTAATTCTCCTTCGATTTCAGATTTTTCTTCAAATCAAATTTTGCCGACTGAAACTTCTACTTTAGTGTCAATACACAGTATAACAAGCGAGTCATATCAAAAACCATTGGATGATTATGAATCAATTAATGCATTTGAAAACCTTAAAACTTCATCAAGTGAAGAAGTCTCTCGAAACGCCAGTTTAATCCTACAAAACAGAATTGTGAAATCGGATACTCCAACACCCGTGATATTGGCATTTGAACAGAATAAAGATATAAATTCATCGCAATCAACAAGACTACCCTCTGCACAATCTACAGAAGTGGACAAAAGCTCGAACAACATGCAAGTAAGGGATACGACATTTAAAGTCATATTACAGACTTCTGAGCCTTTATTGTGGTCAATTAAATTTCATTCCGATGAATCTTTTACTGGAATTTTTACACAAACGCCAATTATAGAACATATGAACGTTGAAACAGGCACCGGCCGCGCTAATAATGGCGTTAATCAAACAGAGTTGGCTAGCCGAAAAGCTACATTTCAATACGCCAGTGTCCTGTCATACCCTACTGTAGCAAACGGCGTGCGTAAACGAACAGAGTTTTCTACCGAAATAAAAGCAATAGAGAGTTCAATACCATCTGCACCTGAGGAATATTTTTTTACATCTAAAACAGATTATCCAAATGAAACTGGTTATGGTAAAGAACAATTAACATCACGCAATTCAGTTATGTCGAAGGATTTTCTAGCTATTAGCTTGAAATCAAATCTCATGATCGAGACATCTTTAAACGTTGCGTCATTATCGGCATTACATGTATCAGAAGATAATGTGTTAAGTGAAAATATCACCGATACACCATTACTTCCCGTCGATAGCTCTAAAACTCTAAAGACAAAATCATCTCGTTTTGAAAATGTAACAAGACAAAAGACTAATTATGAAGACTTTCAAAATACTTCACATTTCGACATTATTAAATCATCTGTAGATACCCAAATCTTAGATCAATTTATAGCTTCAAATGGCTTGCAGCCCAATTCTTTTGATATTTCTTCTTCAAAAGACCCTTTGCCACATGCCAAATCTTTAACTAATCTGTCCATATCGCTACAACGTTTTAATATTACCCCTGAAACTTTTCGTTTAAAGCCAACACAATTTATACCAATTGAACAAACAATATTTGACACTTTTGGACCCTCACCAAACATGATGGAACATCTCGCTGCCACTGATTCTATAATTTTTGAACCAGTTGATATTGAAAATATTCTACCTAAATCAGAAAGTAGTCATGAAGTTAAAGCCAACATTGAACCCTCTTGTATTCCTTCTGATATCATAATGACGCCTAATGATTTCGAAGAGTACAAATCAGAGGACAAAGGGATATCGGATTTTCTTTACGAAACGTCAGAACTTCTCCCTTCATCGACGTCTATCATAGAAACTGCCCTTTTTACTGGAACCGTTTGGGCAACACAAAACGTCGTTATCACTGGATTTCAGATGTCTGATATGAAAACTTTGAATTTCAAACCGAGCACAGTAAATGGCATGTCATTGCCATCAAGTACGTCAGTTAAACGACTGACTACACCGACACAGGGACAGCCGGCATTGGGATCTACAATCTCCATGGAATCTATGTCAAATAATTCTTCCATATCAGATTTGCAGATATCTACCCATTCGAAAGAATTACAACGTGATAAACTGGAAACACAAAATATCACTTCCTCGAATCTGCACAATTATACAACGCAGATAGGTAATTTTACTTCTTCTAGTGATGAAGTAACATTTGGAAAACCTAAATCTAGATTTACGACCGAAGGTAGCTTTCAAACCATACAATTCACACAAACAATTATTCCTATTGTTACCTCAGACGAAGTACAAACGACTATATTCACACCACAATCAACGTTCTCTATGTCTGAATTATTGACCGCTACTTATTACCCTGATATAATTGACATTCGATACCCCTTTGAATCCAAGATATCAAGATTGAGGTCAGACGTATTTCCATCTGCATTTTCGGAAGAAAAAATTATATTCACTAGAAGAGTAGGACAAGTTTCAGTATCAGATGAATTTAGTGTTATTAAGTTTATGAAACCGTCACAAAGTAAACAAACCATTGGATTTGCATCAACGCTTCCAAGTATTTTGTCTTCAGTAGACTTACAATCAATACCGTTTGTATCGAAATTTGAACCGACAGTTTTACAACCAGTGTCAACTTCATCATCATCATTAGATGAATTTGAAATATCAAATTTAACGTCTAGTAATAAATCTCACGATATGAATCAAAATACCATTGATCAATTTGAAGAAAAAGTGTCAATTTATTCCGGACTAAATCAAAGTCTCAATACGGAAGTTGTTAAATATCAAGCAAATGTATCTAGAAAAGATTGGCTCTACTATACGAATATTTCTTCGTTTGATTCCGAACAAAAATCAACTACACGTGCAATAGATAGAGATTTTATAGCAAATTTAACAACAACTGGGTTCGAACAAAAGCCAGATATATCAATGACAAGATCGAAACATCGAGCAAATTTAGCGAATGATTCCGCATCAAAACCAAATCTGTCGATAGCGCATGCAATGCCTGAAGCATTAGCATCCACTTATTTTGGACAAAAACTAAAGTCATCAGCATTAGATGATATTAACCGTGGAAATTCATCAGCGACTCAACAATTGGATGCAAATACATATACGATAGATAAAAATTTGAATACAAATTTATCAATGAGTGATATTAGACTCAAGCCAAATATATCTGTTACAAACGTTATTCCCCAAATAAATGTGTCAATAATAGGCTTTGAACATGGACATAATATATATGAGACGAATCAAAAGTACCAAGATGGATCATATTTTTCGAAAACGAATTCTTCAGTGGAAGAAATTTTACCTACGACAGATGATTCTTTAAAAGCAAGATTTCATTTAGAACAACAGTCAAACATATCACCGAAAAATAAAAGTTACCGATCAAGTTCATCAACGATTGGGCCTAAACCAAGCGAATCAATAACAAATGCTATATCTGCAGCCGATGAATCAATCATTGACTTTTGGAACAAATCTTACATTAACTTAGCCGACCGTATAGATACATTAACAACTGATGTCGTGCAAACTCAGAAGCTATCTACGATAGAAAAACATTTCAAGGCAAATTTATCAGCTATTGATTTCGGACTAAACACAAATGTATCAATTACAAACCAAATTTCAAAAGCAAATATGCCAGTGGTTGAGTTCGAATCAACACCAAATATATCTATTACGAATGTTAAATATAACGCAAATGCATCAAAAGTTTATTTCGAACATGTACAGAATATGTCTGTGATTAATGAAGGGTCAAAACCAAATTTATGGAACACTGATTCTGCATCAATCAAACCGGGGCAAATGCAAAGCATATCTGAAGAAGATGAAATCGACAAGGCAAATTTTCCGATAACTGCGTCCAAAACCAAACAAAATGCATCAATAAAAAGCACAATTATAGAATCAATTGTATCAGCTATTGATTTCGGACATGATTTTAACTTATCAACGATCTATGGGAACTTTCAAACTAATTTGGGTGTAAAAAATGTAACATATCAGTCAACTTTTAAAGCAAATGATTTTGGACAAGAATCAATTCCATATCTCAGTTCTACCCCACAATCTGGTTTTGCATTAATTAGCAAACAAATACTACCATCTGTACCAACTTTGAGTCAAAGTGTGTCTATATCAAATTTACATAATTCTATTGTGCTTGCTCCGTCCTTGACAAGTGTAATAAATATCTTGGAGGGATCTATACACACAATGAAAAACAACAGTAATCAAACACAATTTTCAAATTTGAAAAATTCGGGTAATACTGATTCCACAAAAGAAAGCGAATATTTCAGTACTGATCATATTTCAAGCAGTACAATAAAATTTCAGAATGGTTTACTCAACACGAGAATGGTGGAATTGGACATGGAACTGAGTTCAATTCAAGGGGAAGTGTCGTCAATATCGGTTACACCTATTACATTGCCTGATACTCCTGTTATCTCCATAGACCGGTCAAAAGCTAGAAAATTAGACATTTCATCGAATGAAAATAAGGATTTTCAATATGAAAGCTTTGAACGCACGGCAATATATTCTGCAAATACAATATCACTCAATTATGTAGATTCTACCTTTATTGATAGGTCAGTACAATCACATGGGGATTTACCACTTTTACTTGCAAGTACAAATGTAAAATTTGATAGATCCAGTACATTTATTGTGCAAGAATCATCGAATTTTCAAAAGTATATCAATTTTTCATCTTCACAATTAGATCCATCTATTGAAATGAAGATTTCAGCATCTAATGATGAAATCTTTAATTCAATTCAAACTATTGCACCCAATTTTGTATTGGATATCAGAAGTACTAAACGGGATACCCTAAAAAGTGTTTTGGATAATCTAGATATCACTGAATCAGTTCCAAACATAACGATAAAAGAAGTACCAACGCACCTCGGAGATGAGCAAGATTCAAAAACAAGGAGTTCAATGTCTACAAATTTGTCTAAAAGTACCGTATCTACAACAACACAAAATAAAAATATTACAGAAAATACTCTGTCCTCTACAACAACGTCTAATACTATAGATTCTGAAGACGAAATGTATATTTCTCTCCATAATGTAACCCTAAGAGTTAGGAAAGAAAATACCGTAGATACTAATGCTAACAAAGATGAGCAAAGGAATGTCTAAAACATTATTACGAAGTAATTCGGCCTCAAACCATACTCTCGAATGTATACTGTTCATCATGCGTCAAAATAATTACATCTTAGTAAAATGGTGAGACGTTTATCATAGAAATGGATGCAGATCTCACTACCTAAAATGTAACTGACACTATCAAGGAAGAGCAGATTTTTCAGATAAAAATGTGAGAGGGAATTATACAAGGCAGACTACAAAATATGATAAGACTTCGAGATAAAATTCGCAATGCAAGGTGAAACCTTCAGGTGCAAACAATTGGTGCGAAATGCAAATGTAAACAACTATTTGTGCTCTACTGAGGTAGCCTATATTTACCGATATTGTATCCTAGTTCACCAAACTTATGAATTCAAACATTTCATTGTACTTGTAACCTGAGATAGATATGTATGTATTTGAAAAACAGAAGATGAACAACAATAAATGGTAAAATTGTTTGCTTCTTTGGCATTATCCATCATGAATAATAATTATTTGCTTGACTTGTATAAATATCTTAATTAAATTCATTAAAAGAATAAATAAACGTCAACACATACATTTTACAGGAAATATATGTACGACTCAAATCTGTAGCTGGTTCCAAGTATAGCATGGATTTCAAATCTATGGTATTCAATTTACGTTATAGTCAATGAGACGTTACAAATGTATGGCATATAGCAATGTATAAAGTTTCAAAATCTATGGACCATTTCATCGTTCTTACTTCTTTGGCAGATTTTATTGTTCCCAAATCTATGGTACGCTTACATGTTCCAACATCTATTCCAAATTGAATCAATTCTATTGGTTATTTATTCTTTATCAGCTTTTACGCATTTTCGACTAATGGACTTCCAAATCGTTTGGTATGATCTGCACTGATGAGACATAAGTTGTCGAAATGCGCATATGCAGAAAATAAATAAACAATAACTTCGGTATTTTGTTAGTTATTTCTAAGTATCGGCAAAAATATTCTCCGTTGTATTACGTATTTGCTGAAGTTTCAAGGGATATAAAGAAGCTAAATTGCTCATGCTCCGATTTGAATTTAGTTCTGTCCGTTTTCTTGTTTGTTTCTGACCTCACCTAGCCTAAAAGGCCATCTGAGCTTTTGCCATCACTTTGTGTCCGTCGTCTGTCAACAATTTCAAAATCTTTTCTTCTGAAACTGCTATGCCAATTTTAACCAAACTTGGCCTGAAGCATCACCAGGGTAGCAGTTTAGAAATTGTGTTTCATTAGTCCGAAAACCAAGCAACATGGCCGCGCTTTTGCTAAAAATAGAACATAGAGGTAAATTGCTGTTTTTTGCAAGTAAGTCAAAAACCGTTACAGATATAAAAATCTGACTGGGATAAAATGATCAGCATGGCAAGATCTACCTGCCCTGCAACATTGAAGAAAATCAAAAACCCGTCTTGCAGTTATTGCCCTTTTTCCGTTAAATTTTCAAAATTTTAAGATATTTTATTTTTTATTGAAAAACTTTAACTGACAGAAGTCAACTTTAAATTACAAAAAAGTTCAGCTACAAATTTTGAAGAAAACCTAAATACACATGTAGGAATTATTGCCCTGTATTTGTCAAATTTTCGTATTTTATACATTTTGTCTTATATTTCGAAAATGATGTGAGATAGAGGTTTAGTTTAAATCGCAAAAGTGTTCAGCTTAACAAGAACTACTATTTCGAAATATGTACAACAGGTTCCCATCTCATCCAAGATGACCACCACCGGGAACATAGTTTAACATAGGACCATATTGGACAATGTTTTTAATTATTACTTATAGAAAATCATTTCATACATCAAGTTGATATGGACTAGGCATGGAAGCATGATGATCATTAAACAAATGTAGGATTTTAGTACCGATCATAAATCCAAGATGGCCGACACTGCAGATCTTTGCTAAATCGTCCGTCCATCGTCGTTGTCCATCAAGACTCAAAAATCTCCTCCTCTGGAAGTGCTGAGCCAATTGTGACCAAACTTAGCCTGAAGCATCACCAGGGTATGCAGTTTAAAAATTGTGTCCATTTTTTTCAAAGACCAAACATCATGGTCCCTGTTACTAAAATAAGAACATAGGGGTAAATTGCTATTTTTTGCAAATAAGTCAAAAACCATTACAGATATTAAGAAATCTTTCGGAATCAAAATTATCCGGAAGGCAAGACGATCTACATGCCCTGCAATTTAAAGAAAATCCGAAATCCCGTCTTGGGGTTATTGATTGCCCTTTTTCTGCAAAATGTTCAAAATTTAAAGATATTTTCTTTTTATTGGAAAAACTATGACAGATAAAAGTCAACTTAAATTTGCAAAAATATTAAGCATACCAAGCTCTACCCAACTGGAAATTTTGAATAAAATCTAAATATTCATGTAGGAGTAATTGCCCTTTATTTGTCAAATTTTCGAATTTTATACATTTTTACATTATATTTCAAAAACGATTCGAGATAGAGGTTAAGTTTGAAAAGCAAAAGTGTTCAATCTATCAAAAGCTATAATTTCTACATATGTTCAACATAAGACTCTACGGGAAAATGTTCTAAATTGTTATTTCTTGAAAACTATATATGCAATTCAACATGACAATTATGATCTACCATATGACTGACTTCGGATTAATCGTTAAACCCTGTGGGAAATCTTCTTTGATCAGCAGCCACCAGGTGAGCGATATAGGCTCACATGTGAGCCTCTGGTTTTGTTTGGTATTGGGTATTTGTAATGGTCATTCCAAAATACAGGGAATTGCATTCTTATATGGAAAGCCATGGTGATGAAGGGCCAATGTCGTTTTACAATAGATGTTATGTGGAAAGACAAAAAGTGATTGAAAAGTGATATTCTCGACATATACGCATCATCTTGATCTCCGAAAGAGGACGTTAAAAATCTAAAAAATATTTGCTAATTTTATAGCCATTTGAGAATATTTTTGTCCTTTTTTTTTACAAAATTCTTCAATGATTCAACCCCCTAAAAAATTCAACTTCCTTTTTTCACTTGGTCGAAGTCACTACTTGTGGACTGTTAGTACCCCAAGGTATTCAGCAGTCCAGTAGTCCAGTACTTTGGTACTTGCCTGAAAACCGATTTTTTGGAAACATGCAATATTTAAATTTGAAAATTTTGTTTAAAAAAAAATGATGGGTGTTCCATGGAACAATTGTGACGGCTTCATTACCGAAGAGCCAGTTTTGGCCTAGTGAAGCTCTAAAATTTGTAAAATTATAATTGTAATAATCATGTGCATGGCTAGATTAGGACAAAACTCTATTCTGCAAATTTGTTTTCAATGTGAGTTACATTTTTGGGGATTTGCAGATTAACAATCTGAATTAACAAATGAGATAAGTTGGCTTGGTGAACCTCTAAAACTGCACAGACAAAATTTTAAGTAAAATGTCCATAACCAGACCTGATAAATAGCATGTACTGGAAGTTCGGTTGGAATCTGACTGACATTTGTGAAGGAGTCTAAGATTAATAAATCAACTAGCAAATGAGCTATTTTGGCTAAATGAATCTCTAAAACTGTAAAATCCAAATTTTAAGTATCAGGTGCGCAATTATATCAAATAATCAATGTATTCTGAAAGGCTGGTTGCAATATGACTTACAGTTTTGAAGGAGTTCCACATTAACAAACTAAATAAACAAATGAGCTTTTTTGGCTTAGTGAACTTCTAAAACTGCAAAATCAAAATTTAACGTATCAGATGCACAACAAGATCAAGTAAACAAGATTTCTTGCAAGTTTGGTTGGAATATGACGTAGTTGCGAATAAACAAAAAAGATTGACAAATGAGAAATTTTGACTCTGTGAACCTCTAAAACCTGTAAAATCAAAATTCTAAGTATTAGGGGCACAACTACATTGTACACCAGGTGAACAAGATATCCTGAAAGTTTTGTTGGAATTGAAGCAGCAGTTTTGGAGGAGTTGCGGATCCTAAAACCGACAGACGACGAAGGAAGACAACGACTACGTAAGACGACGGGTAGTTATCCCTATGTTTCAACTCTGCTTACAGCTGGCGACACAAATGTGGAGTATCTCCCTTATGCAAACCTCTATCCTTTCTTAAGTTTGTCTTGCTATTTAGATCCATTTGATTCTTTGTTCTCAATAAACCTATGTACACCTTCGATTTCTGGGTTTCCAATGGTTTGATTTTATCTGCACTGATTAGACAATAGTTGTCGAAATGAGCATACGCAAAAATTGAATTTACAGTAACTTCGGTATTTTTTTATTGATAAAAAGCTTGAGCCATCATTGGAATGCCTTCACTGTTATCAGGGTATTGTTTGTGAACAGCGTATCAGTTCCACGGAATTTTGAAGACCGAACGCATCATTCCCTCTAGAAAATAAAAAAAAATGCAAATCATTTAAAAGATGACATAATAGTTTACCCATAGAAAAGACAAAGCTGCCCTTCATAACTATTAAATGAAAAAGACAGAGGAATTATTCACGATGCTTCAAGAGAAGACAACGGCAGTAGGAAAACGAACAACATTCCTGTGAATTAAAAAAAAATCAAAGTCCAAAAAAATGGCTTTAACATAAGAAAATAAATTAAATAAAACCAAAAAAAAAAGGACAAGGACATAACACATCAACAAATATATAAAAAATAAGAGATGATCTGTATCAAACAGATGCTCATCAATTCCTATGGGAACTAACTGTGCGCCGCTTTTAGCTGACCTTTTCCTTTACTCGTACGAGGCCAAGTTTTTACAAGGGCTTATTCAAAGAAAACAAAAAACATTTAGCCCAGTTCTTTAATTTCAGCTTCCGCTACATAGACGACGTACTTTCTTTTAATAATTCTTAATTTAAGTAGTATTTACATCAGAGCTATCCCAATGAGCTTGAAACTAAAGAAACAACTGAAACACCTACTTCAGCTTCGTACCTAGATCTTTTACTGTATATTGACGAACATTGATGTTTGAAATCTTAGCTCTATGACAAGCGTGATAATTTTAATTTCCCAATTGTGAACTTAGCAGCAATAGACCTACCTTTCCAGACTATGGAGTGTACATTTCATAGTTGATTCGTTACTGTCGAGCGTGTAGTTTATACAGTGAGTTTTTGAACAGACCAAAAATACTGTCCCAAAAGCTGCTTAATCAGGAATTTGTTCAACCTATGTTAATTTCATCCCTCAAGAAATTCTATGGCTGTCACCATAACATCATTGATAGGTATGATGCGTCAGTATCCCAAATGAAAGTGGACATTTGCATCTAGATTCACGTCTTCCCAGATTTGACTACCGACCTTGACATTTATCTGGATTGACTCGCTCACAGTTTGACGGGTGCTGTTAACAGAGCAAGACATGCGTACCCTTCCGGAGCACCTGATGTCACTCTCAGTTTCACTGGAATTCACACTGTGAGTGCCTTTGTTTTGAATGTTGTGATTTCTATTTCTGTGCTTTGTATCTGCCTAACGTCATTGTTTTCTGTGTCTAACGTCATTGTTTTTGCAAGTACAAATGGTGGTTCCTGATACTGTGGATTCATTGCTCATAAATTTATTGGACTTTCAATGGATGTATCAGACGAAACGCGTTTATCTTATGTTAAATTGAAATTGGACTTCTCTTATGTTTGTTTACAGTGTTGTACACATGTAGGTACATTAGGAATCATCTTTCTCCCTTTGAGAAAGAATGAGTGAGCCATAAATGTTTAACGACAAATTTACCGTAGTTATAGTTTGGATAGTGTACGTTGCCATAGTTATCTAGATTGCAAGGTGACTTTAAGATCTACAATAGATGTGGCATCTGCCATAATTTTAGAATCCTCCATAAATTTTAGTCTTATAAGGTGAATTTTAAGCGAGGATTGCCAATTCGCTTGACATCTAATCATAAACAAGGTTTCCGGCGCGGTACAAAAGTACAACATTTGATCATATTCTACTGTTCATTTGTTTTGATGTTGTTCCATCTACATTTACTTCACATCCCTTTATTTGTTCATTTATAATAATGTTTGCAGGTTAGAGTCAGTACAAAGATTCCCAGATGTATTCTCTCTATATTACATAAATATATGCCACTGCTGGTGGACCAGAGGTCCCCGAGGGTATTCACCAGCACAATAGTAAGACTTGTCTGACGTGAAAATTTTACCTTGCCTTTTATAGAAATTTACTGTTTTTATCAAAATTCTAAACACTTAAAAAAACTGAGGCTTCATTCCGTGTATGGCACTCGGCAGATGTCCTTGATTCTGGATTTGGCCTCCTATTTCGATATTTTTGGTAATGAGTACTTCTTTTTGAACTTCTTCTGGATTATGGCTTTCCATATTATTTGATTTAAATGCTGCTGATGAGAGGTCACTCCTTGAAACACATGTACAGCATAACAAGATTTACTGT
>MJUU01036880.1:7312-33781 GCA_002080025.1 Modiolus philippinarum | reverse complement strand
AGTCAGACTTGTCTGACATGAAAATTTTACCATGCGTTTTATAGAAATTTATTGTTTTTGATCAAAATTCTAAACACTTAAAACTACTGAGGCTTCATTCCGTGTATGGCACTCTGTATATGTCCTTGGTTCTGGATTTGGCCTCCTATTTCGATATTTTGGGTAATGAGTACTTCTTTTTGAACTTCTGGATTATGGCTTTCCATATTATTTGATTTAAATGCTACTGATGAGAGGTTAATCCTTGAAACACATGTACAGCATAACGAAATTTACTGTATTTTTATGCAACTTGTGTATTTTTTGTATTTTGAACCACTGGGCCGATGCCACTGCTGGTGGACCAGAGGTCCCCGAGGGTATTCGCCAAACCAACAGTCAGACTTGTCTGACATGAAAATTTTACCTTGCGTTTTATAGAAATTTATTGTTTTTATCAAAATTCTAAACACTTAAAAATACCGAGGCTTCATTCCGTGTATGGCACTCGGTATATGTCCTTGGTTCTGGATTTGGCCTCCTATTTCGATATATTTGGTAATGAGTACTTCTTTTTGGACTTCGTTTGGTTTATTGCTTTCCATATTATTTGATTGTTATGCTGCTGATGATAGGCTACTCCTTGAAACCCGTGTACAGCATAAAGAAATTTACTGTATTTTTATGCAACTTTGGTATTTTTTGTATTACTTCAGAGTATTCAATATAATGGCCTCATCAAAGCATAATACCGAGGTGAACGTGAATTTAGTGTCTGCAATTTAAACCTTCTTTCGGCAGGAATGAAATATGTGAGTTGAGGTTTGTCAAAAAGATTTAGCTTTGTTCAACTACGGTTATGACACCAAGCTGCTTAAAAGAATTAGAATTTGCCGAATTAAATTCGTTAAATCATACTGGTACCTGAGTACTGTACTGTTTGTATCGATAGAAAGCATTTGTAAAAACGCTGAAAGGATCAATACAAGAACCAATTCCTGCTTGTTGTTTCTGGTTCCTGTCATCAGACTCTGTTGTTGGTCTTTAACATTCCAATTTGAAGTAATGTTTATTCAAACCAAAAAAATACAAAAATATAGTACATTTCAATGCTGTGTATTTAATATAAAAACACAAGAAAAAAACAGCGATATACAGGTCACCACAGTAGGCTTTAATTTTAGTTTTGATAACTACATGAAAATCTTTTACGTAGGGGCGCAAATTTTGTTGTATATGGTTCAACATCTAACTGTGATATTGAGACCTATTAATGAGTCAGGGGCTTCCATCTTGTGTGATATACTCCAGAGTTGGCATGACATTGACTTGTTGTATATAAAAGCATTGCAATCCCTCAGCATGTGACAAGCTCCAGCACATCGTAGCTCCGTCTCTAACTGAACAGATGACACAACAGATCCATTGGCGATTTGCATGTTTTGCATTAAACAGAAATTTCCTAAATAAAGAAATTGTTATTAAACAATTTTAAAATATCTTTATGCACAGTTTTGTTCGTTTCTAATTTTACAAGTTTTTTTATATTTTAAGTTCTCGGAAGAGAGACGACGATAACTAGAGGCTTACATGAGTCTGTATCGCTCACCTGGTTACTGGTTTTATTCATTGTACTCAAAAGACCATAAATTATTATACATACTTTTCATCAGTTGACCAGATGTTTTAGGTTCTGAGATATCCAAATATTGCTGGCCATCTTAAAGGGAACATAAGGGGACCATCCAAGGAATATAATTACTTGTGATCTTTTAAAGCATTAAACATATTATCACTATAAACTATAAACAAACCTGTCGACCATCTATGATGAGGTACGATAAAACAATAAAAATCACAAACTTTGGGGCCCCTTAGGAATAATGGTTATAATAGGCTACTTAATTAAAGTAGAGAAGATCTTTCAATGTATTTCCTATACGGTCACTATGTTAAACTAGGTTCTCCGCTAGCGACCATCTTAGATGAGGAAGGAATATAAAAATCACAAACTTTAAAAGGGGACTACCCAAGACTATTGTGATCGAGTATGACTCAATTTGGCTTGATAGTTTCGGAGAAGATCTTTGGATGCATTTCCCATAGGAATCCTATGCTAAACTAATTTCCCCACTGGCTGCCATCCGGGTGGAGGTATGAACATGAAAATCACAAACTTTGAAGGGTACCAACCAAGTACTATTGTTACCAAATTTATTCCAATTGCCTTGGTAGCTCCATAGGAGAAGATTTTTGGATGCATCTCTTTTAAGGTCCCTATGTTAAACTATTTTTCCTGCTTGTGGCCATCTTGGATGCGGTACGAATATAAAATCACAAACTCTGAAGATGACAATCAATGACTATTGTGACTTAGTTTGGTTTCAATCGGTCAGGTAGTTGCAGAGGAGAAAATCTTTTGATGCATTTCCCATTAGACCCTATGTTAAACTATGCCATCTTTGATGAGGTGGGTACATAAAATTACAAACTTTGAAGAGGACCACCTAGTAAGGACTATTGGTACCAAGTTTGGTTTCAATTGGCTCAGTTGTTTCAGAAAAGATCTTATATCATAGGGTCCTATGTTTAACCTATGTTTAGCGCTGGCGGCCGTCTTGTATGAGGTTCAAACATAAAAATCACAAATTTAACGGACACCACCCAATGACAATTGTAAGCAAATTTGGTTGAAATTGGCTCGGTAGCTTCACAGGAAAAGACATTTGAATGCATTTCCCATGGGTTCTTACGTTAAACTATGTTCTCCGCTTGTAGCAATCTTGGATAAGATTCCAACCTGCTGAATATATGTAAATATTGTAGTCCTTGATAAGCTTATCGTCTTTGTAAATCAAAATTAACCCCTAGCTAAAAAGCTTTGTGAAATATAAGTAAAACCGTATAAAAATCACGAAAATTAAAGGAAAAAGGGGCAATTACTGCTACATGTATATGGGCCGTCAGATTTTCTTCAACATTTCAGGAAATGTAGATCTCGACATGTTGACCATTTGACCTTACCTGTATCGTCTATCATTTTTAATATCCAAGTTAAGCTTATCTGCATCCAATCATATTGCTTAAAATCATATTTTTAATATACAATCAAAACTGTCTTATGTGACCTCTCAAAAGGTCACAGAAGACAGGTGGTCTTTTAATGCAGGTGTAATCCATATAAAATCACAACATTGGGAAAAAGAAGACTTGGTCACATCAGATAAGTGGTCGCTTAATACGGGTGGTCACTAAGGAAGTTTGACTATTTATCTTAACTATAAAACTTAAAATATGGTGTGTATTGATGTTTAAAAGCCAAATTTACGCGATTTGTAATGTTTCTTCACTTCTCATGGTTGATGGTTCATTTTTCTTCAATACAATATGTATTGATTTATCAATTATTACATGTCATGAATCATTTTTAATTTTTACAATAAATCATACTGAAACTCTTAACTCAAGGGAGGATAATTTCAAACTTGTTTTTATAAAAATGTGATTCGATCTGCTATGCAAGGTGAAGAGAAGAGGAGGGGATCAGAAACCTTGGCTAACAAAGATACATTTTAGATAATCTGTAACGGCTTTTGAGATATTCTCAATATTCTCAATTAGAACAAGTCTTCTCAAACATCAAAACAATGAAATCGGAAGTTTTTGTATTTATTAGCACCTTCATGCAATTTTGATGTATCCAAAATATGTAAATATTCACGGGAGGAATCTAACAATGAAAAATATTGAACAGATAACTCGTAATATTGTCAAATTCACGATGAGAATGACAGAGAGTCACAATTTTAGTCTATTTTGTCATTGAACGATTGCTATTGCAAGAGCTCTACTTCGTCTACGACAATAGACTATGTGTGCTTGAAATCCTGGAAGCATTTGCCACAGCATAGCATTCTTAGATTTTGGGAAAAAGATAATTCCAATTTTTTACATGTTCTAACTTCGCAAAGCGGTTGTGTATAGTCTGCTCCGTCACAACCAGAAAATCTCCTCACGATTTTCCTTTCAAAACCAACACCTTTGATTTCTGCCGATTACCAGCCATGATACATTTTGTCATTAATATCACGTACAGTACTTTAACATAAAATGTACACATTTTCAAACATTTTTAGTTATTCGTGCAAACTATATTTTACCAATTACAAAATAATTAAAATCATCTGTTGAAATGAGCTTGACCTTTTATTGTTCCCTGATACCTGTGTTTCTGTGACTAAAGTTTTCTAGATTTCGGCTCTTGAGAATTTTGTTCTGTAATTTTTCTATTACCCCCATTTCGTTGCTTACCAAGTTAAAACCTTTTTGTTTTTTACTAAAGGTTGTATTAGATTTGCAAAACGTACTGGTCAGAATATTTAAAGGAAATATCCGAAAACTTTAAATAAGCCAAATTTATTCTACGATTTTATCAAGTCCTTTCAATATAATCAAATAAAAATTAAATAATTTTCTAGACTTTTTATATAAAACTTGGATATCTAAGAACAGTGGATGTACGTCAAATAAAGTTAGCAGTTTTCAATAACTAATATATTCAAATACTAAAATTCACAAATAAAAATAGATATTTTTGGGTAGATCCAGAGTTTATTAATAAACTGACTAACACAGACTGTGACAAAACCGGATTTCCACACTGGCATTGTGACGGGTGCCACGCGTGGAGCAGATCATGCTTATACCCTTCCGGAGCACCTGATGATACCTCAGTTTTTGTAGGGGTTCACACTGCTAGCGCTTTAGTTATGTGGCGTTCTTTTTCTTTTTTGTTTTGTTTTGTCTTTGTCATACTGTCTCAATTAATGTTGGATATAAATTGGCGTGATTTTTGGATTTATGACTTTAGAATCCCCCTTTCCTTATTCTTGCTTCGGCATTCGTTTGGCAATGTATTAGATATCTGCAATTTTAATTTTTCATCAATCAGTTGAATATTTTGGATATGGTTGTTTGGGCTATTTGATAAAAATGATGAAAAGAACATCGGCAAACGAATATCGAAACAAAAAGGAGGAAAAGCGGGAATTCCAAAACAAAAACAAAAAAACAAAAAAAAACAAAACAAGAATCCTAAATTACGTCAATGCACATCCAATGAATTTAGACATATAGTCTCTAACATTGTTTCCAGTTTGTTACGTATATTTCTCTTATCGAGATAGTTCAATTTTCAGTGTTTAAAGTTCGAGGTTTACCCGAGAACTTTAAAATGTGAAAATTTAACTATCGAGATGTGAGAAATTATCGTAATAAACCGGAAAACAATGTTAGAGATTGTTTCTCTAATTTCTACCCAATTTATTTGAAGCAAAGCGATCTCCATAGTCTCAAGTCTCAAGTATGCCGCCATTTTGTTGCTATCATCGTTGCTATGTGTATCATTGCGCCCTTCATTGAAAGGGGTGGTGAATATAATAATTTTGATAAAAATGTCATTTTATCAATAAATTGAGTTATCTTAGTCATAAAAATGCAAAAACCGTTTCGCAAGACAATGATGCAGGTGTTAATTTCATCAACATCCGGTTGCACTATTTCTAGAAACTGACACGAGACATTTATATGATTGACCAATCGCCAACTGAGATAAAATAATACCCATGTTAATTATCATTTCGATAACCAACTAGTCCGGAGGTGTTTATATTTGCTAGATATTAGAGAAAGTATGATAAAGACAAAACAAATATACTCTGTATAATTTACCTAGTTTTGGACATAAGTTGTAGTCTGGCAAATCCGACAATTCTTGTTCTCCAAATTCATCACATGACACACCACTGGTTTTCTTTCTTTTTCGTAGGAAATCTTTCAATCTTGTAACTCCACAGTTACATTGGAGCGGATTGGAGGAGATATCACTGTCAAATTATAACATATAGATTCGAATATGGTATCAAATTTAGCAAATCAAAGTTTAAATACGATAAATTGATTTTTAAGCGGAAAAAACTCACAAAATTTCCATGTTATGACTCATGATAGAATTTTCAGTATTGAATATAAAAAAAGAAGTGAATATCACTGCCTAAGAATCCCTTCACTCCTTTTTATTGCACTGTGATAAAATTTTATTCTATCAGTAACACCAAAACAATGTTCCTTGTGCGTTGCTGTATAAAAGATTTATTTGTACTTATTGTTGCAAGGAATGCCTTGAAGAAAAATTTCTGCAGCTTACAAACACTTTTAGCTTACCAAACGAAGCAAAAAATAATAATAAAATAAATAAATAAAACAATAGATGTTTAAAAATTGAAAAATAATGATAATTTTAATATTACTCAACTACGTCATATAAGGTCCCTTTAATTGTCTTTGTTTTTCTAAACTTCAGAGCAGGATAATTGACTTACAGATACTCTAAACTTTTCAAATCTTGCAGGGTTTTAGAGCTGATTGCAGTTATATAATTTCTCGCCATATATCTGAAAGAAACAAAAGGTGTCTTAATAATCAGACTACCAAGTTATCTAACAGTTTGGAAAAAAAAACCCAAAAAACTTCAATCCTGCTACGGTTTATTTCTATGTTATGCATGGTTAGAGAAATGACAATTGTTGAAAGTGAATTTTGAAGTGTTCGGAATTCATGCAAAGCTAATTGTTAAAGGCCTGAATGTAGAACAGCAATAAGGTCGTTGTACCGAGGCTTGGTTTTACAATGTGTTTGTAGAGACGATATCTTGTGCTAACCCATATCCTTTAAATTTTAATGTAAACAAAACACATTTTTTACCATTTTCAAACTAATACGTTTTCGTTTCAACGGATGATGAAGTCAAGAAATATGAAACTGATATTAAATATGGCCGAATTTGTGATAATAGTATAAGCAAATACATGTACCCATTTTTATGTAAGTAACTGTGATTTCACAAAAAATTGAAACTACACAGTTGTTATATATAAAAGTGTCTACAGTGAAAAAAATTGTCGGACCTTAGGTCATGATTTTATTCATTTTGATCTCTGCTTTAAATACACGTACACTACTGGGCACTTCTATTTTGGGCATACATGAACACTCTAATGCTGCTGATGAGGGATGAATCCTTGAAACCCTTGTACATGTTGTACAGCATTACGAAGTTTATTGTGTTTTATGCAAGATGTGTATTTTTTGTGTTTAAAATCAAATGCAAGCCTTAAAATTCCTATTTACATTGCAACATTTGATGTCATGACAAATTACATAATTTCATACCCTAATGTTTGTATAATAAATGTGCGTCCTGTTATTATCACTGATCGTTACCTATACCTGTTGTTTTTTTTTATTCACTCTTTTAAGGATGTTGATAAAAATAGATTCTCCTCACAAGTGCGTAGAAAGACGGCATGTAATAACCTGATGGCGGATTCAATATCGGGAAATATTTAAGTTTCGACAGCAAAATAAAGTTTTTTCTGACGGATAACCTAATAATAGAATTGAATTTACAAGGCTTTGTTTACCTGGCATTATATAAATGGATCTGAATAAAAATATTTCACCAATCGTGGACCCTGAAAGATATAATAATATACCAGGGGGTACTTGACGAGGCAAAAAGAAAACGATTTTAAATTTTATTGTTTTAGTCATTTTCAAATGATATCTATAAAAAACGTGGACCTTTTTTTATTTACCAAGTATATCACTGAAGAAAAGGATCAGTTAATGAAATTCGCAAGACAAAAGGACGCAAAGAATATTACAGCAAATTGAACTTGTCTGAGCTGACAAGTTAAAACTTTACATTTTGAAAGCTATTACTATTAAGCTTTAAATGGCGGAAGGAAAAGCTGACCTTTGCAAGAGTTTTACGTCAAGTGAGTAAAATTTCCGTCTAATCAAGACGAGAACAAATTGATCCATTTTAAAATAGAAGAGGAGAGAAATAAAGCTGGGGGCAACGAGTTTTTATATTACTACAAGAATAGTTAAGGATTGGAAAAAAGCTTCAATGTGGCCACAGGTCTTCTCCTTTTCGAAATAAACATAAAAACATAGGTAATCAACGATTACAAAGTTAGCCTCGTTATGGCACATTGTCACAACAATCCAATTTTGCCCGGACACTGACCTACTATCAAAAATACATGCATATGTAAGGTTATATGATCCTACCATGTACAGTAACTTCGGATCTGAACTTGGATATAGCTTGAATGTAAGTCAGTCAAGCGGAAAATATAGGTCAAAGTGACCTCATTTGGCCTAGATGCTGAACAACAATTAGAGATGAATTTATGTGTAAGGATAGATGATCCTACCATGTACATTGACTGAGATCTGAATTCAGACATAAACTTGAATGTAATTCACTAAAGCGGAAAATATAGGTCAAAGTGACCTAATTTTGCTTTGATGCTAACCTACCATCAGAGATTTATGCATGTGCAAGGATTGATGATCCTTTTTTTTTGCACCTGCATGCAAAGATTGATGACTCTACCCTGCATTCCTTCTTAGATATACACACAAATATGAACGCAGTCGCCGGGGGTACTCCAATAGTCCCCCTCAACTTCGTTGAGGCGAACTAAAAATAGAAGAGATTTTTTCCCTAATGACATTTTTCCGTAAGTTGTCTGAAATTACCACCACGCTTTCCGAATTTTGACGCGACTACATCATATTGACAAGTTGTGTCTTAAAAAAGAACACTTTGAGTGAGCTCTGTAGATAAAGCCCCTTCCAATAACCTATCAAAGTCATTGGAAGACTTCCAGATATATTAATACATCGGTGGACTGAATATCTCGTATAAATAACCAAATACCAAAGTTACTGTAAATTTAGTTTCTACATTATGGCTATATGTAACAGTTTTCGGTATCATTCCCCGATGGTATTCAATAACCCAGTAGTCAGAATTTCGATGCCGATCCGAAAACCGATTTCATTTGGATACTTTCAATATCTATATTTTGAAATTTGTTTATATAAAGGTAATGACAAAATTATTTAAGGAATATTTCCTTCTTGCATAGCTGTTTTTATATGATCTTTTTATGTAGATCAAACTACTTTTTGGTTTTGTATCATTTTTACACACATTTTGGTTTATGACATTAGTGATCGAAATGACACCATCTGCACAAACTAAATTAACGGTAATTTCGGTATTATGTCATTAATCTCTCAAAGGATTGAAAATATATAAATAAATTATATAAATTGCACAAATTACTTACAATTCCAGTAAATTGCCAAGAAATGCAAATGCTCTGGTAGGTATTTCTGCAATACGATTCCCTTCGATCTTTCTTGAAAGTAAAAAAAGGGATCGATAAAAGAAGAAATTACGTGCTTGTAGTACTACATAGGAAAAAGAAGGGAAACGGGGAATGTGTCAAAGAGACAACGACCCAAAAGGGAGTAATAACAACTTAAAGCCACCATAAGATCTTTAATGAACGGTGAGGAAACCCCACAGACAACGGCAGGTCGGAGTTGGCCCCTAAATAAAGAGTAATCAAGTTTAGCGAAATAAACATCATCCTAGACTCCCATAGACATAAAATGAACTAACTAGAAAACAGACAAGACACACAAAGGCTAAGTAAATTTCCTGACTTAGGACAGGTGCAAACCTGCTGCGGCAGGGTTAAACTAGTTTTATTGGGCCCAAACCTTCCCCCTAGCCAATGTGATAAATAAAAAAACAATATAAAATAGACTATTTTTACATTGCAATGCGACTTGTTTTCCAAGAGTGATATGAGGAACACAACAG
Source organism: Modiolus philippinarum (assembly GCA_002080025.1). Lineage (NCBI taxonomy): Eukaryota > Metazoa > Mollusca > Bivalvia > Mytilida > Modiolidae > Modiolus > Modiolus philippinarum. Next base: position 24,054 of record MJUU01036880.1, on the reverse strand, counting down.
ACTCTCAGCAGAGTACAGGATGTAGATTTTTAGCTTTAATTCCTTTATGATATACATGTATATGTTACAGTAAATATATGTAATTAGTAGAAAACGCGTATTTACTAAAATTTAGTAAATACACGTATTTACTAAGGCACCCAGGAAATACACGTATTTACTAAAATTTGCCAGTAAATACATGAATTTACTAAAAGACGTGTCATATTTTACACATTTTTACTGAATTTGGTTTTGTAGTCTTTCAAGGGAACATGTCCACTTTTACTTTAAAGTAAGCATGTTGTCTTCATTCTGAACAAGTCCCAAAATTCAGAAATGAATGGCCAACTCTTTTCAATAAACCCAACAGTTCTCGCCACAATATAGCTGAAATATTGCTGAAGTTGGCGTAAAACATCAATCAATCAATCAATCAAATGATTTAAATCCTTTGAATGCCAAGACGGCAAAAGAGAATAAGATACATTTAACAGAAGAATTACAAATCTGGCTTCAAATTATAAGTGAGAGAAATAGTTTTGTCCAACATCAATAATAAGAATTTATGTAAAATTAATTTCTTTATTTCTTAATCAAAATGGAGGCTGATTAGTAGATGATTTCAGAAGCTTACTTTTAACTATTTTTGGTTGTTAGAAACCTGTCCCAAACTTAAACTCCATCTACCATGTTTGTTTGTAGTATTTTTGTAAAAGATTTCTAGTTACCCCTGATAGATTTCTAGTAAGCCCTATACATAGACAATAACAGTACATTGACTTGACATAAACACAATATAAGGATGAGGCTTAGAAACGCGGGAAAATGCGAGCCTTTGTCGAGCATTTTCACCGTTTTGAGCCGAATCCTTATATAACGTTTATGTCAAGTCAATGAACTGTTATTGTGTTTATACTGCAACATAAGCAAAGCAAATTTTAGGTAAAATTTATCAGTAAAAATGATGATTTAAAAAGTGAAGCGCACGTCGCTAGCTCGAGATGAATCCATGTTTTCTTGCAACGTCATGGAACAATCTCTACGGAAACACATTGTTGACGTCATTGAGAAAGTGTTATATGGTCAGTAACTGTATATCACTTATGTTTATACAGTCAATGCAGTTTACTTAGGCAAATAGAGAGGTTGCAGTATAAATACTTGCATAGCATTACCCATACTTGTATAGCATACAGACAAGAAAGGTAAAAACCATAAGTCTTTCAATGGACAAAATAATAGTATAAAAAAATAACTGAAAAGATTGGAACACACTAGCAATAAGAAACTCTCATATAAAAATTTATCCCTCCAAGCCATGCATCTGGACTTTGATTTTTGTTCCTTCAGTATTTGGCTGCCGTTGTCCTAAGATTAGTTAAACAATTCATGGACATTCAAAAATCTTCTGTTCTGAAACTTCTTAGCCATTTCAACCAAGCTAAGTAACAATGGTCAATAGATGATCTAAAAAAATTGTGTGTGGTAGGGTTGCACCACTCTTTCAAGTTGATTGCCTTTATCAACAGAACCTATTAAAAAACATTCAAAGGTACAACTGACAAATTACAATAAAACTTAGCCAATTTCTTGCTCAAAAAAGATCTCAGACAGTTTGAACCTCAGTCAAGATGACTTCCAACAGGAAAGAGTTTAAAAATCACATTGAAAAATCTGCTTCAGTCCTAAATAGGAATCAAGCTAAGTTGCAATGGTCCTACATGGTTCTCTTCAAAAATGGAAATTAGTGTCACGTTGAAGCAATTAAGCTAATCCAAACAGAAAACATAATTCATCTTTCGACCCTATGAAATAATAGTCTATCAACATATAAACTGAAAATGGACAGCAACGGAAAACTACCTGATTGCCACTTTACTGAATTGTAACAGCATTTTGTGCAAGGAACAGCAGCTAACAAAATTTAATTTAAATATATCACATATTTTTAACATAAAGACCTAATATTTTGTTCAACTTTGACTCTAGGAATATTTATTATTAAAGTAAAATTAAATAAAATAAGGCCAGTAAATACGTTTAAAACTAACAAATATATCAGAAATTACATGTCTGGTGTATCTAGTAAATACAAGTATTTACTAAATGAATCAGTAATTACAAATATTTACTAATGGACTTAGGAAATACATGTATTTCCTGATACATGAATTTACTGTAACATATATAAATTTATATTGAAAGATCGCCACAATTTGCATGAATTAGATCACTTACATCAGAGTACTTGAAGTCATCATATCGTGGTCGCTTTCAGGGCAAGTTTTAAAGTTCTTTTCGATTACATCCTACTTAAGTAGTAGAAATCTAAATTTTTCATCCTAGAGTCATGCGCCGTATTGCGAATTGTTTGATTGAACAAATATTTTTGTTACATGAAGTCACCTTTGTTTACCAAAATGTTTGCGACCACAAGGGAAACAAAATTTATAGCTATTATCACAGCCGACTTCAAAATTGGAATTTTTGCTTTAAAGTAGGTCGGAACAGAACCGTCAGTTTATACATTTGTAACCACCGGATCGATTCCTTTATTTTTTAAATATTGTTCATTGATGTGTATATCCTGTCTTGGAGTACTTTATTGCAGTACCAATCATTCCAAACAATGTATTATCTTAAAATTGGAACTGAAATAAAACTGAGAATAATAACCTTTCTAACTGATGATGAAAATACTGATCATATTTGATCTTAATAGGCTTTTCCATCGTTTTGACTTTCGGTCTATGATTTAAGTTTTTTTGTTGCTTTACTTTCACCAGGTGTACATCTTTGCTGGTAGACTATTGCATGCACGTGGGATTCAACAACACAGACGTCTGGTTCTTCGTTCATGGTTGTTAAAAATCAAAACTTACATTATCTAAATGTTAGGAATTTTAAAATTACGGATTATTTGCTCCGTAAATCGATATTTTTCAACTTATATTGGCTGTACTTTTAAGCACGTTTCGGCTTTTTCTGTATAGATTTTTTGTTTCTTTTATTTTCTACTCTTCCAAACAATTTATATATTTCTGCACTGAACAGGTAAATGATGTTAATAATGTCATGTGATATATTGAATTAACTCCATTCGAGGTATTTTGTTGTTTTATTACCACTTGGTCCAAACATTTATTGGTGAACTGTTAAGTCTCAAAGATTTCTCCTGCCCAATTGTTTTGTGTATCGGTTTTTCCCGGATTGCAATATTTGATTTTTAAAGAATTAAGGAAATGCAATATTTCTCCTTAATTCAAAAGCTCTATCTGATACTGGCGTCACAATTAGGCCAAGGAGGATATTAACCTCTCATGTTTTTGTTTTTTGGTGTTACCATGTTTTCATTTTATTTTCTTCCCTGAAGTAGCATGAGTTCTCAAAATGGTTATTTAAGGCCCTTGACTACTTTGTTCGGTAATTTTGTTAATACCCCCATTTCACAACGGAAATTAAATCGAATTCCTAAATACAGAACCGAAATAAGTATTTTACTGTAACACTAATATACCACTGAGCTTTGTTTTGCTCTCTCTATTAGAGTTGTATCAAATTATATCCTGCCTCTAGTAAATTCCTGAGACGTCGATTGGTCAAACGACGTCACGTGCCGACCGTGTATATTCCATATCGAGTGACTGATTAATATACCGTCAGTGACCGCCATTACCCGGCGTCACTGTACGTTTTTAAATAGGTTTTTTGACAATTTACTGGACTCTCGGCAGGATATAAACATTACACAGTATGTAAGTGACCAAATATGGTATATACACGGTCAGTAAAGTGAATATTGGGCTCGAGCTACGCTCTCGCCCAATATGAAATTTACTGACCGTGTATATACCATATTAGGTCACTTACAGACTGTGTAATATATAATGTGTATTAACACCTGATCAATTGTATTAGTTTCTTGTTTTGTACTGAAAGTTGCAATTTCTTTAAAATAAAGAAAGAGCTGCTAATAAATAATTCTGACTATTACTTTGTTCAGCAAAATCTTCTGTTACTGTTTTAAAGTTAAAGAGTTTTAACAATGCAACTAGTATTTCAATTCACTTACAAGAAAATAAGATCATGAAGGTCGCCAAACACACCGGCCTCGATGTATGTGATTTTATTCAAATGGACCCATCTGTGAAAGAAATCTTTATGCATTATAATCTCACAAAGAACAGACTATGTGTATTGTGTGCGTCAATACATTTTTATCGTTATATTTTAAGTTTATATATCGATCTGTTTGAAAACATGCACCTGAAGAAATAATTATGATAAGAAATTTACAACATCCACGAAATGAAAGGAAAATTGATGTGAAGATCCGTCATTAGGCATTTTCTTTATTTTGCAATTTAAACAGATCGATTGTGATTCTCTCCTTTCTCCTGCCCTCCTTTTTGCTTCGGTTTTTGTATCGTTTTGGTAACATTGTTTAACAACAGGTCATTGGAATTCCATTGGGTACAAATTGTGTACCTCTAATTGCAGATCTTTTTCTTTTCTGTTACGCACGTGACTTTATGAAGAAAAAAAACTACAAAATGGAACCATACAAAACAGTGATCAACTTATTTCTATTTTAAATGATAAAAGCAGGTATATTGACGATTTCCGTACTATTGACAGTCCCCAGTTTTTAGATTATATCGACATCATTTACCCGCAGCAACTGAAACTTAATAAAGCTAACAATGATTCCAAATATTGCCCTTTCCTTGATTAAACTATCATTGTTGACTCTGGTAAAATAAAAACGAAAATTTACGATAAATGGGATGATTTTGATTTCAGTATTATAATTTCCCTTTTCTTGAATCCTACGGAATTTATATTTCTTAACTGGTACGATTTGCACGCGTTTGTTCTACATTTGACGACTTTAATGAACGTAACCTTATTTTCACTCCTAAACTTTTGCAACAAGGTTATAGATTTCATAAATTGTTAAATACATTTGAACCGTTTCACCGATGAACATTTGATATCTTAATATAATGCCACTCGCAAACAGCTTATTACTAAGGACATTTCTCATCCTTGATTTTACGGAAATGTTGTTAAAAATGCCACAAACTGACTGAAAATCTTGAAAAACTGGGACGAAACTTACATTCTTTCCGCAATAGGGTATATCAACAGGATATTCTGCACGTGTCCGTTAAATTAGCTTTAGGATCCAATGACCTGAGGGTTTTACACGTATACTGGCCTTTCACTAATACTGCCGATGTCTACTGACAAAACATGATGATTCTTTACCAATCCCATCTGTGAGTTTTGAGTTTGATTTTTTTTCCGTAGTTCGACTGTGTTTTACCAGCAGACTAGGCTCCTTGAGCTAGCTGGCAGTTTAGTGACGAGCACTCCTTCGCCCTTTTTTTCTTTTCAGGATTGTGTAGTCTACCTGTTTTAGGTTTTATTCGTTAAGGTACCCATAGACCGGTTTAATCCTACCGATGGCTTTTGCTAGTGCCGGTACGAAGTCCGGCTGCCCTGAGTTCCTATCGTTGTTCACGTTTGTCTTTTGTTTTTATTGTGTTTTTTTTTCTTTTGCAGTTCCTTGGTACTTTGTGGCATGTGACTATGTTTTTCGGAAATTGTAGGTGTTTCCTGTAATTTTTTTGTTCTTTTTGTCTATATTTTATTATTTCAAACTAATGTTGGTGAAGATGAAAATGAATTCATACGCACGTATAAAAGAAACTGTTCATGATTTCACACTTTTAACTTCAAACTCTTTTGTCATTTCACACCGAAGTAAACATTTCAATGCATTCTCCACATTATTTGACTGTCAGATTTTCAAATGCATTTATTAAATTAACCAAATTATATACGTATTAATAGTTATAATTTACATTATTACTTATTAATTGTTTTCGCTCTCGATAAATATTATTTTACAACTGTTAAAAGACTGAAAATATTTTGCTTACGATATGGTTATATTGTTTTAGGACGTCCCAGCACAAGATGCCTTTGGTATATTTTGGTATATCGTTAGGTTTTTTAAAAATTTGATTTGAGTTTCGAGTCAAAATTGGAGCTTCGCGATTTATTTTACAGCAAACAAACTTGGAACATATATGTCATTAAAGAGACATCTCAGAAGAACACTGATGAGACATAAGTTGTAGAAATGCAAATATGCAGAAACAAATTCACAGTTACTTCGGTATTTTGTAATGTATTACCGCTTAGCCGAGGGCCTCTGTTGGTGGACTATTAGTCCCCGAGAATATTCACCAACCCAGGAGCTATTACCCCGTTGTTGGCCCGAAAACCGAACTTGCAATATTTATATTAGACAAAATTTTGTTGAAAACTTTAGAGTAACTCCTTCCTGCATAGCTCTGTGCTTACCTAATTTTAGCTAATTTTGGCTTTTCTTTTAGATCCTATTGGTATTTTGATCTCTTTCAGCTTTAATACATATTTTGACTTCATAAAAAAAAAATTAAACCTATTTTAAACGGACGCTAAAGGTTTTTGATTTTAAATGTCCAGTTTACTCTCTTACTTTCGTTTTAAATCTATTTTTATAGCGTTAGGTCTATTTTTAACGTTACTAATTCGTTCATTGTTCGTAACGTCACTTGACGTTACTTAGTTATTTTTGTATTACTGTTCACCTGAAGATAGTCAATGTAGACGTGAAAGTACTAGTGAGTTAATACAAACTATGGAAACTCTGGTTGTGTTGATTTTTTTGTTAGACCAATATATATATATATTGTACTTCCGCTGATGAAGGCTAATAAAGCCGAAACGTTTGGAAGATGGTTTTAGAGTTTTTATAATTTATTTCTGACAAGAGACTTTCATATATATATATATATGTGTGTGTGTGTGTGTGTGTGTGTGTGTGTGTGTGTGAAGTCAAAGACCAACTGAGTTAGAGTCTTAGGATGTGATATTATCGAGAACATCTTTCCACTGAGGAATTTGACCACTACAATTTGAGTGACACGCAACACCTACATTTGAATTTCACTTGCAGATAAGGCCCCATTTCGATGAATTTACATCATTGCATAACTGAATATTTTTAGTTTGAATTTAGTTTCCGCATTTGCGCATTTCGACATCTGATGTCTCTTCAGTGCAGATAGATTCTAAACATTTGGAAGACCATAAACTCAACGATGTTTAAAAACTGATAGAGAACAATTAACCTAAATGTTCTAAATGTAAAGCCAAACTCAGTTAAGGTCAAGAGTCAGGCTACAACCAATCCATAGATTTTTTAAAATTTTGCGCAGAGGTCGATATGAGTATACGACATCAATAAATGTAATAAATTTAATTCTACAGCTGTCTGAAAAATGACCCTAATATCATGAAAAATACAAAGAATATACTGGGACATCAAGATTTAATGTACAAATTTGTCGCTTTTTCATTATATCTTCTTACTGGATCCATAGATTTTGTTTAAAAAACGATATGTTATTCTTTTTGTAATAATTAAAAAAGTTGTGTAAAAAATATGAGGGTCACCGAATTCGTTTTCTCTGTGGGAAACGTCAACTTCAATGAAAAATACGCCGAAAAAAGCTGACGTCGTAAAATTATACCAACGACATCCTGACCATATAAAATGAAAAACTGACGTCTTAGTAAAACATTATGACAATTAAAATATTGAAAAAATACCCATTTGTAATTATTGAATATCTAAGTAAAACGTGTAGAGTTAACTGAACATATTTTATGGGCATTTTTCAAATAAAATAAAATCAAATATTTTTTTGTCATATAAACTAGCATAGTTTATCACATTAACAAATAAAACTAAAAGAAGCAAATAAAAAAAAATAACAGAGTTAAGAGTCCCCTGTCCTCAGTTATAATGACAGTTTTATAGAGGACCATATTTTTTCTACTTCCTTTAGTGTTGATGGGCATAGCAAAAATTTATTGTTTTCATTTTCAGCGGACGTATTAAAATTTTTATTCAATTAACTTAAGTCTATTTGACATAATATATTCAAAAGTGCCAAATCAATACGAATGACAAAGTATGCGAATATGACCTAAATTAGGCCAATACGGACTTTTCCCATTTTGGCCTAGTCCAATATGAGATCTCTAATAACTCCTCTTGATTTATTGTCTCTCGCTACGATAAAATTAAAATGAGCCAGTACTGCGTAACTTGTCGTCTGGTGCCTAGCAAGGTCTATTAAAATAAAAACTAAAGAAATGCTGGAAAACAATTGGTAGAAATCATGGGAATGAAGTTAATTAATAAAGGTATCATTTGCTTTTCATATTGGCATAGTTATAGATCCTCGGTAAGTCATATTGGCCTTCGGCTTGCGCCTCAGGACATTTTTCAGATTTGGCTTACCTAGGATATATTAGAATGCCGATATGAAAAAAAAACATTACGCAATAATACTATAGTACGGTCATTTCGGCTCGAAAATAGCGCAATGGCCAAGCTAGAAAATACGGAACAAAAATAAATAAAAGTATGCCAAGCGTTTCAGGTTCTCTTTTTTAATATACTAAATTTCATCTGAATAAGTAATGCGTAAACACAGGAAATATATAATATTAGTTACATTTGTTAGGCATTTTTATTTTTAACAAAGATGATTGGAGCAAAATATTCATGACTTTTGTCAATCAGTCGGTCTTCCATTAAAAGTTCCAAAAGCATCATTCAAACACCGTCTTTACTGCCTCTGTCTGTAAGTGGGTCATTTGTAGACCGGAATCGGCTATCTTTCTTGGTATGGACATGGTTATTACGAATGCGGGTATTGTGGAAAAAGATGACAATCGGACATTGAATTCAAGAAGGCGTTTTGTGTAATGTTGAAATGGCTAACTATTATTTTAACGATTCTACATCCCTATGGCGTCGTGTGCCGCATCATACGTAATTGGAGAACATCAAATCAAGGGACTGCTGGTTATACTTGTTACCCCCTCCCACTTTCCTTTCTGAGAGTAAGTCTACGAAAAAGGGAGAGCGCATATGCTAATTCCACGCATTTAGCTTGAATTAAGAAGGCCGATGCAATCGGTCTCCTCTCATTTTTTATGAACAGTCTCTAATCAAAAGATTTGCCATTATTGCAAATAGTATACAGTTCCCGGTAACCAAGTGATAAAAATTTTAAAACTTTCTTTCTTTCTGTCCGTCAGCATAATTTCGTCACTCCTATACAATATGTTCCCGTGCCGGTTGAAGCCCATAACTTTTGATGCGGAGGCTGACTTTTTTTGAGTAAGTCGAATGTACTTGCAGAAACGCTGATATCCTTTTTGACAGCAGCAATCTGGATATCACTTTTTGTACTAGTAAACATAAAAGAAAGTTTGGATAATCGCCTCATAATATTGCTCTTGCCGTAACCAGTTGCCATATCCCGAGTCATATTCATTGTAATTCCCCAAAAAATTAAATGGGTACAAAAAAGCCAAGAAATGCACTTTGGTACCACAAATTTATTAATTACATATAACTACATACCCGACTTACCACCAGCAGCTACATAAACTAGAACCACTATAGATAAAATAAATAGTTACGGTGAATTTACTTACTTCATATGGCTATTTCGACAACTTATGTCTCTTCAATGCAGATCAAATCAAAATATTTGGAAATCCGTAAAAAAATATGCGTAAAAGCTGTTGGAGAACAAATTACAAATAAGATCGAAATAGGAAAGCCAAAATCAGCTTAGGACAGAACTATGCAAGAGGGAAATACTCCCCAGTTTAAGACAAATTTTCTTTAATTTCACTGTTGTAAGTTTCCAAAAAATGGTTTTCGGTCCGGCACCTAAGTACTGGTTTGATTAGACATCCGAATTACTACAACTTTCAGACATTCCTCTTTGTTCTTAGGGAATATCCTACACCGCTGCTATATTGCAAGTCAGGTGTCATGGCAACATCTTTTTTGGAAAAAGGGGGAGGGGGGTAAACCGTATTATTTTCAGCAATTTTTTTTTCCGGCTAGCCGAAAGATTAAACAAAAATGCCTATTTTTCCGGCAGTTGACATCAATACCATTTTTTGATGGTTTGATAACATTTTGATTTTAATAACATGTTGTATAAGTGGACAATTTACAATTTCTGTTGTATAATAATTAGTTTAACATATAATAAAGCCGTTGGAAATTGATAAATATAAAAAAAAATAATTTGTTGTAGTATGATATATTACTATTTGTGCCCTTGAAATTAATGAAAAAAATATAGTTACTGCATCGAATAAATTGTTTATTGTCAAAAGGGAAACAGTAAAAAGGTAAATTAATAATATTTGTGGTTCTTTAAGGGAAAATATTTGATTCTATTATTTCAATCGACTAATTTGAGCAATTTATTTTTGGCCGGAAGAAAAGACATTTTTACCTATTTTCCGTGTTATATTATTGACTTTCACCCCGTGATTCCGTCATATATATCGTGCATTTTCATACATTGCCATTAGACTAATTAGTAATCGCAGTGGCCGTGCAAAATTGCATGGGATGGTCTTTGTCTATGGGAAAATGTAATCTATATGGTCTAGATAGTTCGCCAAATCAAAAACACCAAAAGGACCTATAGAGGTACGGTTCTGCAGCTATCATTGTCAGAACAAATTTGCACCCCCCCCCCAAAAAAAACAACATATTTTTAATGGGCTCGGGTCATTTTCCCTGTGAAACGAATTCCCGTCAACCATTTTCAATCTATGGTGTATAGCAGGCAACTTAACTGCGTAGCTTTGTGGAACGGCGGACCAGTTTAGGCAGGCAACTCGAGTAAAAAGTTACGTTCCTTCGCGCTGTTATAGTCCCTTCGTACTATGACGTTTTAAAGCCACAACGCGACGCTTTATGCCTGTATCTTGACCTTAAGGACAGAGCTCTGAACGAGAGAGACACTTCTTAGTTTTCAACAAAAAAATTAGATTTTGTAAGGTTCCTAATAGAATAAGTTATCGGGTCAGCATCGAAGTTCTGACTACAGGCCTGATGAAAACCCTCGGGCCTAACAGGCCCCCAGCATAGGCATCGAACCAGTGTTAACAAATAACTATATACCGAAGTTATTCTGAATTTTGTTTCCGCATATGCGCATTTCGACATCTGATTTTATACAAATATAGTCCATGTGTATTTTTTGAATTTCCAATACATGAAATGAGTCAATTGCCATGTAAATTTAAGTTTGTGAAATTAATCATGCGTATCTCCATACTATTGATAAAATAATTGGTAATATATTGATCAACGACTTAAGAAAAAAACACTAGAAATGAATATAGAAAGCTTTTTTGTGGTATGAGAATACTGATTATTGTAACATGTCCCTTTTCAACTTCAACTGAAAGATATTGTTCTGCTTCGTTTTTGGCTTTATAATTTATAACAAACAACGGCAGTAGAATACCGAAGGAACAAAGGGGTGAAATTCACAAAAATCGAAGTCCAAAGACAGGGCAAAAACGAGAACACAGAAAACAATGACGTTTTACACAAAAACAATGACGCCAGACAGACACAAAGCACAGAACCAGAAACCACAACATTAAGAACAAAGGCACTCACAGTGTGAACTCCAGTGAAACTGAGAGTGACATCAGGTGCTCCGGAAGGGTAAGCATGTCCTGCTCTGTTAACAGCACCCGTCACACTGTGAGTGATTCAATCCGGGAAAATGTCGAAGTCGGTAGTCAAATCCGGGAAGACGTGAATCTAGCTGAAAATGTCCACTTTCATTTGGGATACTGACACGTCATATCTTTCAATGATGCTATGGTGACGGCCATAGAATTTCTTGAGGGATGAAATTAACAAAGGTTGAACAAATCCCTGACTAAGCAGCTTTTGGGACAGTGTTTTTGCTCTGTTCAAAAAATCACTGTACAAACTACAAGCTCGACAGTAACGAATCAACTGTGAAATGTACACTCCATAGGCTGGAGAGGTAGGTATATTGCTGCTAAGAAAGGGAAAGTTCACAATGGGGAAATTAAAATGATGTGTTTCTTTTTTTTTTCTTGCCTAGTTTAGTTATACTTGCAATTTTTTTAGATGCCTTAGATTTTTAAATACACCATTCTGTAGCCGTGTCAATCGGTTTCGTATAAGATTCCTGAAATGAATTCTGGAAATTATTTCCAGACATTTTCCTGGAAAAAAATACTTTTCGATGGCTTCTGGTAAGTATTTTCTAAATGAAAGTGTGTCAACATGAACAAACATTAAACTATCGAGACCTGAGAAATTTTTGAAATGAACTGGAAACAATGTTAAAAATTGTTCATCTATTCTTATTCTTTTTGTTGTTGCGTTTTTTCTATTGAAACTTTAGTTTTTCAATACAGCATAACTTGTAAAATGAAAATTATCGAAAACAGCAATTCTAGATCTTGTACTAATGTTTTCTTAACTTATCATAACTTTGGTAAACTAATATTGTGTTACAGGTTACATGATTTTATTAGGAAAATTTAAAATGATCTACAGTTTCGGTACTTAAGTTATTTTGAATATCATACGGGATATTCGAATCTTTTAAATTAGGAATTGATGTAATATACATGTACTTACAATTCTTGCAGATTTACAAGTGTTTCAAAAAGTCCTATCGATAAATCTGTCAGTTGGTTTGCGCCTATGTTTCTGCAATAAGACATGTATGTACAATGTAGGTGTAACATTAAATCAACACATCTTCTGTCTTGAGCACAGCTGGTGGCAAATAACTTGTGGAATACATATAAGTTTTTGGTTTTTCATTGACTGTTTTACTTAACAGCTATTTGAATAAAAATGGCGCAAGGTAAGGTATTCACAACATTTGATTTTTTTTTGGCATTTATATTACTATATATAGCAATTTTGTTTACTTTAAATGAGGTCTATTCATGACTATACAGACCTGGTCAACATTGTTAATACCGAGGCTAAGGATAACCAATCCTTAACCATATTTTACGAAAGGATATGGAGTTTGTCCTAATAGTCATTAGTTACCTCAAAATGCTTGCTTGAATTATACAATCCATTAAACGGTCAACATTCTATTTGACTGACCGTTGGATGGTAAATGATCGTTTAATCATGGTTTTTGACGGCTTACGGATAGTGAAATTAACTGATGACCGATGCGACTGTTTACTCCTGCATCATGACGGATGACGAATAGAAAGAGAACTAGTTCGTTATGCTCGGATTATCGGCGACGGATGACTTATGACGTATTTTTTATTGACCAATACAGGTAAATTGAAAAATTATTGGTGAGCCGCATTTCACCTAGCGTGAATATATATAGTTCTAGGAAGATCGAAAGTTATTAACAATATATGTATCTGATAGTTCTTAGTATTCAAGAAACATATCGATTGAAGTTTAGTGTTTGTGTTTACATTTTAGAATAGAAATTCTACACAACTTGGCCGAAATTCATAAAAAATACATCACAAATCATTTTTCAAACAAATATAATGTGTAAATTTTTGTATTTACAGATCTAGAGATTGTTTTTTTACTGTTATCCTGTCTTTGTAAAAATGCGATGACATTTCACACTCAATATTACACTTATTTAAAATTTTGTTAAATATTCATAAAAAGTTTAGATCACAAAAATCAAACACTTCAAATATGGAAATTATTCAAATAAACCACTACTAAATGATATTTTCAAGAGATTAATATGAAAAAAGAAGGGAAATTGGGTGAATGTCAAGGAGAATTCACTTTTCACACTCTAAATTCTACTAATCAAATAATATTTTAGCAGAATTCCTACAGACATTCAGATCTTTTTGTGAAACATTTAAATATTGAAATTATTGGAATTAATCACTTTTAGAGATTGTGTTGTCATTTCATACTCAAAATACTACTAATCAGATATTATTTAACCAAAAATTCATAATAAGTTTATATCTCAAACATTTAAGTCATATCAAAATACTTATAATTTGGAAGTTATTGGAATAAATCACTGTTCAATGTTTTCTTTTCTGAGAGTGTTTTGATATTTATTCAAAATCATCTACTTGAATATTATATTCGCAACAATTTTATATAAAGTTTGTATCGCAAACATTCAAACAATTTAGAAATACTTAGGGATTTTTTCAACTTATGTTCATTTCACCCCTCATTAAAACTTAAAATTCTTTCTTGAAAGCTAAAATGCACATTCCGTTGCGGATCACAACTCTGCCATTATGGCGTATTAAAGTAATTATTCTACTCTATCCAACTATTCAAACACCATATGATTGCGAATTGAAAACAAAAAGGCCAGCTATTTGTTTCAGCCAAGGATATTTCAATGAATGTTAAACGATTTATTTATTTACAAAATAAACTGATCGACGAGAAATAAACATTGCAGATAAAACAAGACATTTGAGTCGTGTTTGTAACTGGAAAAAATCTATCACTATACGAAACAAATCAATACCTCAATAAAATTAAGAGGGAATATCTAATCAATTCACACTGATGAGCCATTGAATCTGGAAGGCTCCTTTTTCCGCACGAGTACCCTTTTCTGGGGACGAGTGCGGAAAAAGGAGCCTTCCAGATTCAATAAAGGCCACCTCTTTTGTTTAGAAATGTTCTATATCTAACTTATACAATAATACCACCAGCAAATAAATATAAATGAAAAAAATAAACAAGAAAACTACTCTTTTAAATTAATATGGGCAATCATGGGTGACATATCATTCGAACACACCGATCGATCAAAATACTAAACAAATAAGTAAAGGTCACAAATTGGGTTGCTAATGCTTACAGTCGAGGGAAATGGAGGAATGACTACATTCGCACATATGGACAACGATACAGCAAATAGTTTTCGTTAGTACCACTATTCACCTCTGAATTGTTGGCGGAGGAAAGTCGGTTTCTGGCGAGCAAGTTTGTTGCAGAGATAGGCTTTTTTTTATTTATTGCGAATTTTCAACATTCTACCCATTTAAATCTATGATCCCCTTTTTTCACAAACAAACATACTCGCATGTATCATGAGTTAAAGCTAAGAACAGCTTATACCGAATCCAATTCTCAGAATAATATGAAAAATATAACATTTTGTCTATTTTTCTTTTCATTTTTCAAACAGTCCAAACATGTCAAACATGTGGAAATTTTCGAGTCGACCTAAATAAAACATTACATTACGGTTCCAGTTAATGTATATTCTCGTCACAACAGTAACAGTTAAGGCATTACTACAATTCGTGTTCAGTGAACAATATTTTTCAGTTTATCTAAATGCCTAAACGTAACTTTGGAGAACATTTCGAGATCACAACAAATTTACCTCACTTCAGAAACCAACTTAATGCATTTAATTGAAAAAAAAATATCAGTCAATAAGTAATGAGTCCTTCAAGTCGAATACAAAAGTTAAATAATTAAGGATTCTTAGACAATATAGGCCCGGTATACGGGGATGTGCCAAAATTTCGTGTATAGTTTTTTTTGCATGAAATATATAAATTCGGGTGTGTTTTAAACCAATTATATATAAATTTTAATAAAGAATAAAAAAACCATATCAATTTTGGTACCAAAAAAAAGCAAAAAGAGGCAATTATTTATGAGACAACAATATTCCTGTGAATTATTTTCTTTAAATGTACAATATTTCACGTACTTCATGCTTCGTTTCTTTGATTTTCATAATTTTCATGTTAAAACAATATCATTTTAATATATTTGGGTCTAAAATTTAGTGTTGTTATATAACTTGAGAAAATCGGGGCCTGTTTTCGAGATCGATTTGACACATCCGTACCCGAAAATATACCGAGAAATCCCCCCTCCGGCATATAGGTTCATCATCACATGTCCAGTGTTCTAAAATAACATATTCGTAATTATCACATGTATACAGACAACACTCATTCATGTTTACTGTTTTGAATGGTATCAATACCTAAAAATGCAAAACCTATACAATGTATTTATTTTCATGAAATCCTTTTCTTAACATATATGTTTTATTTCTACCAACGTCTTAAGGTTTGTCGCATTACTTTGCATGTGTTCTGAGGAACAAATTACATTTTTGTACAATTACATAGGTAATGTCCATGAGGGTTCAGCATAATCCCCTTACCCAAACCCATCTTCATTCACCCTGTAGTGCTAGCAACCAAATTATCGGCGATGTGCTTCTTCCTTTCTTCTTAGTATTTATGCTACGCTTATTTTCGAAACAGAAAAAAATATGTGTATTTTACCTCTATAGAGAAATTTCACTATATGGTGGCTCACTCCTCAGGTTTTTGACTTTGAGTCAGATTTTCGAACTTCTCTAAATGTATTAGAATTTTATGCACACTGACCGTCTACTTTTCTGTTCAAAATCAAATTAAACACATCATAAATAGACTTTTCACAAAATTTAATGAAATTTCTTAATATTCTTACATTGTGTTTAAAGGCACTTTTTGCAATGCATAATCTTTGAAAAGTCTAAAAAGGTCTGGTTTCCCGCAAAATTTCCAGATGCTTGTATCCCTTTTATATTCACATTTACCCACCAATATTTTTTGCTAAAATTTATCTAACGGCATTTTTGAATAGATTTAAATTTAAAATCCTTAATACAATGTACATATTTAAATTCTAAGGAATGATCAACTTTGAGTGTTTTTTTCAGACGGAGTAAATACTGAATTTGGAAATTTTTGCATCGGTTTATTTCTGATATTTTCGCGTTAATTAAAGTGCGAAAAGAAAACGGTCG
>MJUU01036879.1:0-16418 GCA_002080025.1 Modiolus philippinarum | reverse complement strand
AAAAATGGAGAACGCAGATACACCTATTTAGTTATAGGAAAAGACAAGACACATTTTGTTAAGAACCACACTAATTCAAACAAGAAGTACATTAAAACTGACGTAATCAAAATGTTAGAATTTTTGATCGACAATATTTTTGTCGAATTCAGAGGTCGTGTTTTCCAACAGACAATAGGGATTCCTTTGGGAACAAACTGTGCGCCGCTCTTAGCTGACCTTTTCCTTTACTCGTACGAGGCCAAGTTTTTACAAGGGCTTATTCAAATAAGAAAAGAAAAGGAAATGGGGTAAATACCAAGGAGACAAATCCCATATCCAGGTTAAGAACCACACTGAAGTACATTAAGACTGACGTAATCAAAATGTTAGAATTTTTGATCGACAATATTTTTGTCGAATTCGGAGGTCGTGTTTTCCAACAGACAATAGGGATTCCTATGGGAACAAACTGTGCGCCGCTTTTAGCTGACCTTTTCCTTTACTCGTTCGAGGCCAAGTTTTTACAAGGGCTTATTCAAATATGAAAAGCAAAGGAAATGGGGTAAATGCCAAGGAGACAACATCCCATATCCAGGTTAAACCGACCCAAAACAAAGCAGAAAACAAAATCATTTGGCCCAGTCCTTTAATTGCAGCTTCCGCTACATAGACGATGTACTTTCTTTTAATAATCCTAACTTTAAGGAGTATTTACATAAGATCTATCCCAATGAGCTTGAAATTAAAGAAACAACTGAAACACCTACTTCAACTTCGTACCTAGATCTGTTATTGTATATTGACGAAGATGGACGTTTGAAGTCTAAGCTGTGTGATAAGCGTTATGATTTTAATTTCCCAATTGTGAACTTTCCCTTTCTTAGCAGCAATATACCTACTTCTCCAGCCTATGGAGTGTACATTTCACAGTTGATTCGTTACTGTCGAGCGTGTATTTTGTACAGTGAATTTTTTAGCAGAGCAAAAACACTGTCCCAAAAGCTGCTTAGTCAGGGATTTGTTCAACCTATGTTAATCTCATCCCTCAAGAAATTCTATGGCCGTCACCATAACATCATCGAAAGATATGACGTGTCAGTATCCCAAATGAAAGTGGACATTTTCAGCTAGATTCACGTCTTCCCAGATTTGACTACCGACTTTGACATTTTCAAGGATTGACCCACTCACAGTGTGACGGGTGCTGTTAACAGAGCAGGACATGCTTACCCTTCCGGAGCACCTGATGTCACTCTCAGTTTCACTGGAGTTCACACTGTGAGTGCTGTGTTCTGAATGTTGTGAATTCTGTTTCTGTGCTTTGTATCTGTCTAACGTCATTGTTTTCTGTGTTCTAGTTTTGGCTGTGTCTTAAGACTTTGATTTTTGTAAATTTCACTCCTTTGTTCCTTCGGTATTCTACTGCCGTTGTTTCTGATGTAAATAGGAGTTTTCAAAACATTGAAAAACTTTCAAAACTATCAAATGACTTCTTAGGATCCAAACTACTGACAATAACGAAAATATTCAACCTCGCGTATTGATTGATGATATTAACATCTATTGCCATATCCCCAGAATTAGAGACAATGGAAACAACAGAAACCACTATACCTACATCTTTTTGGACTTGCATTTACGACAAAAGGGGTGACATTGATTTCAAATTTACCAATTTTCCTAACATGGGCGGTAATATTCAAACGCCTGCCTACAGAGTGTATGTTTCACATGTTTACAGTTGATTCGTGAAGCTAGAGCTAGTACAAACTATGCAGACTTTTTCATTAAATATAGTAAGCTCCGTTACCGCCTTCTCAGTTAGGGCTTAAACACAAATCCGTCTCATAAGATAATAAAAACAGTTCTTTAATAGCTATCAGTCCTGACTGGACAAAATAAAATTTTGGACTGCACTGTGATTCAAGATTCATTTTTTTTCTTGAGTTGAACATTTCTCTTCAGAAGGTGTCTGTTACCTTTCAATAGCAATTTCTGTTGAATTACTATCGGACACTCCCGCGATGGCAGCGGAGGTTTGGCGCGCCATAAAACCGGTTTAACCCACCATTTCTTTTGAAATGCCTGTACCAAGTCAGGATATGCGGTTGAAAAAATTTTTTCCGGAGGTTTTCTCCTGCTCTGTCTTCTTGTCCCTCGGATTTCGGTCTTGACCATTTTTGTTTTGGTGAGTTCTCTATTATTCTCACCGATAAAAGAGTGCAATTAAAGAAAATTGGTATATTTGTAACGAGTTATCGTGTTAAAATATTCCGGCGGACTGTTAGTCCCGGCTGAGTGTATTCACCAACCCAGTAGTCCAGTACTTCGGTGCTAACCCGAAAACAGATTTGATTCAGAAAATTGCGATATAAAAATTTTACAAAAATTGTCTTAAAATTAAGGATTATCTCCCTCTTGCATAACTCTGGCTGTAGCTTATTTTGGCTTTGTTTAAATCTTTTTGGTTATTTATTCTCTACAAGAATTTGGTTTATTGTCTTTCAAATGTTTTGATTTTATCTGCATATTAGTTGTCTAAATGGTCATAAGTTGAAAATTAAATTCAGAGTAATTTTACTATTTTGTTTTTAAATAGATATGAAGTATGAAGGATAATATATAGATGGTGGGCCGCAAAGGGAGAATATATGATTCCGAATGCCAACAGTGATGAAAACCATCTTTTTATACCTGTTTAGCATAGGTAAATTCAGCAAGGTCTACGTTCAGATTTGAACCCATACTTTATTGTCATTTATGGCAACACCGCCTGCACTATGTTCAGCGCTCTAGACCACTCGGCCACCTAATCTATTTATAAAATACAGCGTCAGTCATCCTCGTTGGTAATCTAGTTGCGGGTAGGAAATAGAAGAAGGAATAAGGGTACATAAGGTATAAAGATAATGTTGCACACATCTCTATGAAATATGAATGATAATATATTGGTAAGGTGAGCTGCAAAGGTAGAATATGTTATTCCGAATGTATGGGTTCAAATCCAGCCGTAGTCCTTGCTGGATTTTCCTATGCTACATTTTATTACCATTTTGTTATATATATTACAGTCAGTTCTAACCAAAGATCCAGTCAGTAACTTTGACTTGGCATGGACGATGCACAGTATGGGGGATTCTAACAAAGATGGCGTGTTAGATGAGCCAGAGATAGCCAGATTTTACCAGAGAGAAATACAGTTTCCCCAGGAGTTAGCTGATTTTGTAGCCAAGAGTTTATTAGCAAGAGGGGATACAAATCGTGACAATGGACTAACACTAGATGGTATGTGATAACAACAGCACAATTTATCAATTGTTATTATATCGGGTAATCAATTTAATCTTTTTTCTACTCATAAATATATATTTATGATTGGTTCCTTCGGCTATGGATTTACAATTAGATAACACCAGGAATACTGCTGTTTGTTCTAGTGACGCTTTGTTTATATAAATTATAACTTTTCGCTGTGAATTTAATACCATAGCGGTATTTTAACTCCTCATGAAAAAGTGAGATTCGAACCGCCAGTCTTAAACCAACAAGCCAAAGGCAATGGCAGCATCGAAAGAACAAAGAATCAAAGACATTACATGAGCACGGCACTGAAAAGAAGAATTAGGACACACGCAAACAACACAGACCCGGTGAGATCAGGTGCACTAGTAGAGTAAGCATCCTGTAAGACATCCGACGTGTTGGGCATGCCGGATTCGGAAGTAATGTCAAATTCGTGAATTTACGAAGTGGCGAATGTCGTTTATTGATCTGTATGTCCGAGTGTCTGTATCTTTGCCACTCAAAATTAGAAACTTGACACCTTTCTTCGATGTTAAATTCGTTTGTTATTTATTACCCCTGGGCCGATGCCACTGCTGGTGGCCTGTTAGTACCAGAGGGTACTCTCCAACCCAGTAGCTAGTACTTCGGTGCTTGCTCGAAATCCGATTACATTTTGAAACTTGCAATTTCTAGATTTAACAAAATTTTGTGTAAAACTAAGGAGTATCTCCCTGATGCATAACTCTGTCCTGAGTTGAATATTGGCTTTTCTATTAAGATCCTTTGGTTATTTGTTCTCTGTCAGGTTTTACACATATTTCGGTTTATGGGCTTGCAAATGTTATAATCCGATCTGCACATAAGTTGTCGAAATGCGCATACGCAGACATTAATCAACAGTAACTTCATTATTTTCTTAGTTATTACCACTAGGCCGATGTCACTGCTGGTGGACTGTCAGTCCCCGGGGGTAGTCACCAACACAGTAGTCAATACTTCGGTGCTGGCCCGAAAACCTATTATATTTTGAAACTTGCAAATTTAATTATCTAAATTTTACAAAATTTTGTGTAAAACTAAGGAGTATTTCCTTATGCATAGCTCTGTCCTCAGCTGAATATTGCCTTTCTATTTAGATGCATAAACCAAATCAACAGTAACTTCGGTTTTTTATTATTCATTTGAAAGCTAACGTTTCTGTGGGTTTTCGAGAAACTAGAATTGGGTATATTGATAGCACTAGGAGATACAGTGGTGTCACCATTAATGTGTTGTAATAACATTGACTGCAGACTACATTCTTGCTACATTCTTTTTAGTTTTGATAATAAAAGAAGAAATACATGTAGCAAAAGAGATGAGATGTCACGTTGTAATGTACTTAATTAAGTAATTACTTATTTCCTTTACATGTGATGTTTACTAAAGCTGATTTTTTTTTCTTACACAGAAACGATATTGGCAATGGAAAGTGTTCGATACTGAAGCAGAAAGAATTAAGAAACGTGTAAAATATTTTATAATAATATTGTACATACCCACATCTGTGATTTGTGAAATCTGGAAACAACTACTTTTTACATACTTACAGCCAACGTATTCATCATTCCAAAATGTTTTTATTCATTGCAAGTATTTTTATTAAATTTATTGTTTTTACTTATTTATTTCGTTTTACAATAAAAGATATGATAGTTTTATTATTTACCACAAATCCTTTGATACAGAAGACTCGTATATTTTTGCTTATTCCCTATTCAGTCCTGTTCCAATTCGTCATTTGCATACTCCTATTCGGTATTCGTTATTTACGTACTAGTATTCCCTATTCCCTATTTGATACCTATTCTCTATTCCCCATTTACCCGCTCCCCTTTCGCCATATACTATAAACGCACAATATACAAATTACGAAATGTTGGCTATTTAAAATTAAGCTATGTCCTTAGCTGATTTTTGCTTTCAATTTAGATCCTTTTGATAATTGTCTGTATTAGCTTCAATACACTCTCGATTTCTGGATTTTCAATGTTTTGATTTTTTTTCTGCACTGAAGAGACACAAGTAGTCGAAATTGCCGTATACAGAAGAAATTTACAGAAACTTCTGTTTTGTTTTGTTTTTGTTTTGTTTTTTTTTTCATTTTTTTTCTTATCTATAGCCACTGGGTCGATAAAAGTTACAAGAAAAGTCCGAATCAATAAAAGGAGAGACCAGTAAGGAAAATCCGTATAACATACGACAGAATCAAGGAAACACAACCAAACACAGAACATTTTTGGCAAGCCGTCATATTCCCGACTTTGAACGGGTATTTTATAAATAAAATGATGCCATTTGTGGTGGACCGTTTCCCCTATACCCAGTAGTCAAGTACTTCTGTGCTGGCCAGATAACTGATTTTATTTGGAAACTAACGATATTAATATTAGAATTTTTTTAGAAGCCGAGTACTCGACTTATTTTAAAAATCATGGATATTTTCTAAATTAAATGATGCATTTAAAGTATCTTCTCAATATTTTTTCTTTTCTTATATATTTATTTTTTATTTAGAGCGCCTCATCGGCATTGCCTGATATTTCTGTATTCCCTGTCATGTGTATCGCAGTTATTATCCTTTCGTTTTTTGGAATTTGCTCATCAAATCAACTTATTTTTAATCAAAGGAAGTTCACGAATATCAACCTTTAAAATCTAATAACCTCTTGATGTTTATTGTCTTGTTTTTTTATTCGGTAAAATATATTTAAAAGCATTCTTTCTTAGCGGGTTCTGGGACTAATATAACATTCATACTATATATATTTTGAAACGTGCCCATAATGTTATAGGATCGGCGAACCAGAAGAAAACTTGTACATGTAATTGGGAGGACAGGCAACGTTGATTGTTGATTTTTTTTAATCAGAAAGACCCTTTATTAACATAATTAAAATTAGATCAAAGCAAATTTCTACAGTACAAGCCGTTAGTCTATTGTTTGCCAATTAGTGTTTGATTGTTTGGTGTATTAAATAGGTGATTAACTTTAGTAATTATCCAAATTGACAATGCTTTCCGAAGAAAAAAATAAACAAGCCAGAAATGAAAACCTGCGTTGCAGGTTCGCATCCCATTTTAAACGAAATGTTCATACATGTACATAAACAATTACAATGACCCGAGTACTCGACTACTCGCGAGTATTTGTACCGAGTACTCGAGTATTGACTTCGAGACATTTTGCCATCCCTAGTTAAAACAAAGGAGTATTTTCCCCATGCAAAGCTCTGTACTTAGTTTTATTAGCTTTCAATTTAGACCCTTTTGATAATTTGTACTCTACCCGCTTATGATTTCTGGATATACAATATGAAAAAGAAAGGAAAAGGGGTAAATGTCAAGGAGACAACATCCCATATCTAGCTTAAAACGACCCAAAACAAAGCATCTAGGGATCACCGTACGGTCTTCAATACAGCAAGGAACCTCATACCATATAGCAAGCCCTAAATGGCCCCCAAAAGGTAAAAAAAAAGGGAATAAATCAATGGAAACAAACCACATCCAATAACCCAAATATTAAGAAACTAAAATTTTATAAGTAGACAAGGACAAGCCAATGACAAACATATTCCTGACTTGGGACAGGCGCAAAAATTCCGGTGAGTTTAAACTCGTTTTCTTGGATCCAAACCCTCCCCTATGTGTGGTGAATGGCTAAAAATAAATACACAAAAAGACTCACAGTAAAAATCAAACTAGAAAAAAGTCCAACTTATCAAGACAAGTACCCTTACAATGAAGTACATAAAACATGAAGACAATACATACAGGTACTGTCTAGACAAATGTTCGCAGATACTGATAGCTAGCTAAGGACATAATTTCCGTTGACTATGATATCAAGCCTTCTTACATATGAAACTTCAATTGAAATACTTCTAAATAGATTTGGTATAACAACATCATCAATAATGAAAGAATAACATGATATTGTGCAATGCCAAATACTGCCAGTATGAAAAATTGTTTAAATTTAGTTATGGTGTAAAGCATTTAGGAGCTGATCAATATTTTTGCCAACAAAAACCAGAAGTAAATGATTCAATAACAATGCTGTATTTATATCTTTTATGAATAAGTTTGTTCAACGGATTAATAAGTTGGAAGTACAATTTTTGAATTTATCCGCTTTGTAAATGATATTGCCATAGAAATTTGGATGTGAAATGCCCTGATGTATAAGAGCCCTGCATGTAGAACCAAATTTTCTTAATAAGTCAATGTATCTATTATAAAATTAAGAGAATGTTTTTATCAATTTATGATATCCAAACCCTTGATGCAGAAGTTTTTCAGTGAGACAAAGATTTCGGTCGTTGAAGTCTGAAACATCTCTACATACTCGAACAAGTTGTGAAATGTAGACCTCGTAAGAAGGGGCTAACGGAACATCGCCGTCGAGATGGGGAAAATTAACTATAGTGAAGGAGAAATCATCCCTTAGTGTTTAACTTTCCTTCATTTATTGATATATCAAGATTAAGAAAAGGAGTATAATCACTGCTGCTATTGGATTTATTTAAAGTAAGTTCTGCTGGATAAATTTCATCTGTAAATTTAGAAAATTCAGGATTATTTAAAGCCAAAATATCGTCCAAATATCTATTTGTATTGTTAAATTTATCCACTAAATGCTGTTTAGAAGGGTCTTTTTGAATTTTTGCCATGAATTGTGACTCGTACCAATAAAGAAATAAATCTGCTATGAGAGGTGCACAGTTGGTACCCATAGGAATACATATTTTTTGCCGATAGACTGTATCACCGAAACGAACAAAAATATTATCAAGAAGAAAATATAATGCTTTTATCATATCCTGGCAAGTCAAGTTGGTATATTTGTCATGTTTGTCGTCACTGAAAACGATTTAAATGTATTGCAACAAATGAACGTACATCAAGATTTTTTGAAGGACCATTTAATCAAACACGAAAATTTCTCTTTGATGAGTGCATGCGGTAATGAAGTATAAAGGTTAAAAAAATCATAGCTATCGACGGAGGTGTATGCTTCATTAACAGATCGAAGTCTTTCCAAAACTTCTACCGAATTTTTAACACTCCAAAAGTAGTTAATTCCACTGTATTCATAACATTTGTTGCTAAAGTTGATGACGAGATTTTTTATGCTAGTAAGTGCACTGGTCAATAAAACAGAAATATGTGTAGCAGAACATTTACCAGATGCCGAAATAAAACGAAATTTGAAAGGATTTTTGTGAAGTTTAGGAAGCCAATACATAGTAGGAATGCTTTTATAATTATTAGCTGCTTTAAGTTCAGCTGTAGCTATCATGTGATCATCAATTATTTGTGTTTCTGTTGACGTGGTAGCTTGAAATGTACTAGAATTGGTAATTTTTTTTCCGAAGCACCTCGATGTAATACTTACGTCAAACAACGACCACATTATTGGCTGCTTTATCTGCCGGAACAAATATATACTCTTTTTCCAAATCTTTTAACTTCCGTTTAATTTTTGAAATCGCAGGAATGGTATTCTGCTGCTTATAATGTGTTTCAAAATGATTTATTTGGATATCAACAACTTCCATGCATTTGTTAATGAAAGTGTCCAATGATTTTTTATCCGCATTTTCTCTATTACAAAATTTTTACAGAATGACATGACGGCTTTTTTAATGACTTCACGACAGTCCTTCCAAATGATTTTTGAAGGAGGACGATATTTTGGTCCTTTTTGGAGAAAAGTTTTTACCTCTCGGTCCTGGACGATGCTGAGGTCTCCTGTAGTAACATGACCACTCGGTTCATATCGAAAAGTAAGTGAGAACCGAACCGTCAATCCAGGCGAACAATCCAAGGACAATGGCAACACCAGAAACAAAAAAGGATAAAAAAGAGACACAACATGGGTACGGCACAGAAAAGAAAAATGAAGACACACACACACACACAAACACACAAAGATGAACAACACGGACCAAATAAAAAACCATGGGTGAGATCAGGTGCACCGGTAGAGCTAGCAATTCCTGCTTCTTAAAAGACATCCGCCGTGTTGAACATGTCAAATCCGGTAGTATAGTCAAATCCGGTAGAGGAAACAACAATTAAGCTTTAAAGGGAAAGATCTGTTGTCATCTGGGGAACAGATATCCAATAGCGGTCCACAAGATGGTGATGTCGACCGTAAAACTTCTGGAGGGATAACTTCAAGTTTTGGGTAACATACCCTTGTTGAAGTAGCCTATTTGTGAGCAACCGGTCTCTATCAAGGAAGTCACTGTATCGAACACAGGCTCTTGAATAGCAAATGAGCTGAGAGATGTAACCTCAGCTCATTTGCTATTCAAGAGCCTGTGTTCGATACAGTGTCTTTGGCGCTGTTGGGATGTTGCTACAAAGAAAAGGAAAGTTTACTATTGGAAAGGTGAAGTCATCGCGTTTGTCGTACAGCTTAGTTTGAAGTCTACCTCTGTTGTCAATTTCAAGGTGAAGGTCAAGGAACGAGGCTGATGTAGAACTGTTTGTGGTATCCTTAATTTCGCGCTCTTTTGGATAGATCAAATGAAGAAAATCACCAAAGCGAGGGTTGTTTAGTGACAAAATATCATCTATATAACGGAAGCTAAAATTAAAGGATTGGGCCAGTTTTTTATCTTTATTTTGAAGAAGCCCTTCGATGAATTCAGCTTCATAAGAGTGAAGAAACAGATCGGCTAGGAGAGGCGCACAGTTTGTGCCCATAGGAATTCCGATAGTCTGTTAAAAACAAGTCCTCCAAACTGGACAAATATGTTGTCGATCAGATACTGTAACATTTTAATTACTTCTTCCTCTGTATA
Source organism: Modiolus philippinarum (assembly GCA_002080025.1). Taxonomy (NCBI): domain Eukaryota; kingdom Metazoa; phylum Mollusca; class Bivalvia; order Mytilida; family Modiolidae; genus Modiolus; species Modiolus philippinarum. The sequence continues at coordinate 6,294 of MJUU01036879.1, read as the reverse complement.
TTTTTCTCCGATTCGGAGTCATTTTTCACAAAGTAGGCTCGTTCTCTACCTACAACAATGTACCTACCGTATATCGGGTTATTTTGGCGGATGGAAATGGTATATCTTCGTTCACTGTTATCTATGAATTAAACCTTTCAGCCGAGATTTTCGTTGTTCATGAGGAATAGTAGTGTACAGTGTGGAGAAGTCGAAAGTTTTAATGCTGTTACAGTGTGATAATGATCTAGAGTTTAAGATGTCAAGTAGATCTTTGGAGTTTTTCAAAATCCACATTTCATTTACACCGCTTCTTGAAAAGCAAGTATCACAGTATTTTTGAAGGCCCTCTTTAACAGCTGTCAAGATGGAGGTTAGCAATTTAGGTATAGGTTTGTAGAGCATTTGGCAGATCCAGCGATGTATCGTTCTTTGTATGGGCATTTATGTAACTTTGGTACCCAGTACAAAGAGGGAAGATCTGTGTCTTCATCCTTGGTGGAAATCCCGAAGGAAAGCAAAACAGATTTATGGTTCTGTAATATCTCCTCCTTCGACAGAGTAGTAGCTGCGTAAGTTGGATTGCCGTTGGAATTATCAATGCCTAGTTATTTCTTTAAACAATTTATATAATGATTTTTGCAAATAAAAATGATATTATTTGGGGCCTTATCGGCAGGAACGACGACATATTTGTCATGAATGGAGGACAAGTAACTGGCCATATCAGCATTTTTGAAAATTGATGATGCTTTAGTCCTCATTGACCCTCGTAGCTGATTGATTCGTTTAAGAATCATCGACCTCACAGCCTTAATCCACTCCGAAAGGGAATCAAGGTCTTCATCTTGTTCACGCTTAATCCGTTTTCTGGCGTAGTCCTCTACAGCATACATAAGAAGTTTGAAATTTTGTTCCCAGTTGATGGAACGTGGTTCACGGAATTTAGGCCCTTTTGCAAGGACATCACGGAGAGACTTGTTTTCAATGATACTCAAATCTCCCGTTATCACGTGACCACAGGGACTATAACTGTATGATGTCAGAACATGAACAATCGGGTGGTTTAGACTTGAGGTCGTCGGTGGTAAGGTTTTGCAATACACGTTTATGGTTGAATATTTTAGACGCAGTTGGTGAAGTATAGGTGTACGAAATGATCGGGACTGATGTGTGTTTGAAATATGGGGGTATTTTGTTTTTTACATTTTAGTGTGATGCAAGATATTGGATAGGTTGATAGCATCCAAACCCTTATTAGCGAATTTGATGGGTAGAAATGAACGGCGTTCTTCTACATTGGCGCGTTCTTTAACAGGGTTGAATAACCTATGTTGACCAATATCAAGTATAGCAACATCTAACATCTATTAAGATGGGGATTGATCAGTGCAGGTATTTTCTAAAGTCGTTTTATACAGAGAATTCAATTTAGTAAGTGGTAGGGAATAAAGTTTTGTACGAATGTGATGCTTCGAAACTTCGAGCTTGCACAATTTCAGGTCAAGGGTGAATTTTGATTAATTTCAGGATTTTTGGTAACAAATAAGATCTCTTGTAGGTCTTTTGTAAGTATAAGAAATAATGGGTGGTTCCATGTTATCAAAATAAGGAGGAATAAGTTTGATAATTTTTGAGTCTCTAAATATACTAGATACATCAATAAGATCGATCCCATTGTTGATATACGGTAAATTAAGGAAATATCTTCAGGTTTATCAATTAAAAAAAAACAATTTCTGGCAGCAAAATGCGCTGATTATTCCAGCAGCTTCATACATTGGACTGTTATATGCTATGGTATTGCATTTTTCAAATAAAGTACTAGTATTTAATTTAACAATAGGAATGGAACATAGTTTACAAGGCAAATTATGTCAGTCGCTATTTTCATATGCTCGATCAGAGCATACTATCCATTCAAGAGTATATAATTGTTTTTGGGTACAGATCACAATGTCATGGCGTAGGAAATAGTTCGGTATTTGGCGACTTTTTATCAGTTTAACTAACCCTAGATCAATTATCTGAATGCACATAATTTGAGAGGTGTATTTTTACTAATGATTTGAAGCGATTTGTTCATGTTTTGATAGTTAATACTACAAATATTCATACACCCCCGTTTCCTCAGTATCAGGCTCGTCTATTGATCGTTATGTGGTAGAGTTATCTTTCTTTAATTTCTATGTTTTTAAAATTGACCAATAATTATTATATTTATGATTATATCATTTTTATTTTAATACTTTATCTAATTAAAAAGTATTTATTTTCATTAAATAGGATAATATATAGAAATGATGGTCTTTAAATTCCTAATTTTGATAAGTTAAATTTCTATTTACATAATTTACATGGAAATATTTATTTTTTCTTATAAGATTTGGTGTTTATTATCAAAAAACAAATGTTGCTTTCAGGCTAGTGCAAAGACCAATATAGGAAAAGAAATATAGGACATTTTGTTGTTGATTCGGACTTAATCACGGCGTAACGCATCAAGCTCGCCCTGACGGGCTCACTTGATACTGGTCGTAATTAAGTCTGTATCAACAACAAATTGTTCTAAACTACAGAAATGTCAACAAAACGTTATGCATTGAATATCGATAAATTGTCATTGATATTAATTATAATATCAGGTTAACACAATTATTAAATGACGATGCATCAATAAAAACAATCACTTTACCATCGGAACATTGTGACCGTACAGGTAAACTTTGACGAAAATTACGAGGAGTTTCGATTCTAGCGTTGCACCATTGGAGCGAGTTTACATGCGTGATTCGAGAGTTGCTAATCTCTGTATGTATCTGGATGTTGAGTTGACGGGCATTAAATTCAATTAAAATCAAATAAAAAATCTTGCTTTGTATTATCTATAGTAAATGTGCAATTTCGCCCCCCCCCCTCCCAATTTTCCATATTGCTAAGGAACAGTAAAGGCTAATGGTGATCCTGAGAGCTTTCGACAAGTTTTGTTTTTGTTTTTTTTTTTTGTTTGTTTGTTTGTTTGTTTGAAAATGATCCTTTTCAAAAATGTACTGGTATTACAGGTATGTGAACAATCGAGTATCCTTGGATATGGGTTTACCCATTTGTAACAAGGTCAGGAACGTTTATTACGATTGATACGTTTACCGTGGGATCAGTTATTACATAATTTGTTTTTAAACAATATCCATAATATTGATGGAAGAAGTTCTTGATATGTTACCTAGGCCCATAATATTATCATTTAAACCGAGAGGATACGCCGTTTGCAAATTCTTTATCCAAGACAGTTCACAGACTCGGCGAGATTTTTTTCAAATTGTTTATGTGACTGTATGTCCTGCTTTAAACAATTTCTAATGGTTGAACCTTTATAAATTTCATGTTATTTTTATGTTTATTTAGATGTTGATAAATTAAACCTCGGAATTTTTTTTGTATCTACGGAAACGATAGAGATGTGTCCGTTTATAAAGATGCTGACCGGTTTCCCCTACAAATTGAATTCCACAATTAGGTTTTGTTCTTGTTATCAAATATATAAGATTATTAGTTTTTCAATTGATGTCAGTTTCAAAAGATAGGGCGAATGTTAGATGCCATTGACGGTTGATTTAGCAGTATTTTTGTTGATGAGGCGAGAACAAGAAAATCATTTTTGGCATTACACGGAGAAATTTGTGGATATCCACGTCTTTAGTGCTGCTGAGGCATTAATAGATTAAAAGCATCTAGTGAAAGCAGAAATTTTTGCATAGTTAGAATTTATGAATGAATTGTTTTTTTGCAGCAGATGTGGATAACTGTAAAGAGTTAAATATAATTTTCTTGCCATTTCTTAAAATCATGATATAGTGGATGCATATATAGTATGAAAAGGTATATAAATGGATGCGGAATATGTCCTTTGATAATAAACACTTATCATCTGCACTACAATAGCAATTATTAATAAGTTAAAAACGGACAGGGATGTCTTGCAAAAACTGTCATAAAACCCGACATAGACATGAAATATATGTAAAGCTACGCAACAAACACTTAAACAATCACAGAGCAAAGTTCAAGATTAATGCAAGACACATCAGTAGGACCATAGAAGGGGTAAAAAGATCTATTCAACTATCAAAATATATAGGAACCAAAATAGGAAGTTATCTCCCAAACAAAAACTCCATTACTGTAAATATAAAGAAGAGCATACACCTCAAGCATGGGGATACATTTTACTGCATCCACACAGCACTAGAGACAAACTCTGTAATAAATATGAAAAAGAGTGGAAATGGGGTAAATGTCAAGGAGACAACATCCTATATCCAGGTTAAAACGACCCAAAACAAAGCATCTAGGGGTCACCGTAGGGTCTTCAACACTGTGAGGAGCCTCACACCATAGAGCAAGCCCTAAATGGCCCCAAAAAGGTAAAAAAAAATGAATAAATCAATGGAAACAAACCACATCCAATGTTTTTATTTTATCTACAATGCGACATAAGTTGTCGGAATGGCCTTATGCTGAGAGTGATTTTACAGTAACTTAGATATTTTTTATTTAACTATTTTTTATCCGACTTTTACCTATTACCTATTCCGTATTCTCTAATGATATGTCAAGTTTAAACCGGTTTTGACCCGTTAGATAAATTTTCTTTATTCAACGTATGTTGAATAAAGCCCCGTGCTTTTTCCCGTCAAATCTATTCGGAATACAATTCTCGGTGTTAAACATTGATCATAACAGAAAAAGATTACACCACTTTATTCCGATTATCACCATATTTTATCCACTCTCGATAGTTAAATTTAAAAATTTTAAAATAATCGGCAAGCCTCGCACTTAAAAAAATTTAACTATCTCCAGTGGATAAAATATGGTAATGAACGGGATCTTGTGGTGTAATCTGTATTTCTCCAATTACCTGGTCCGATGGGGGGACAAGAGGGGATTCACTACCAGTCTATTAACAGTGAAGTTTTTATGACTAACAGCAGGCAGTTCTTATCATTTTCCTCTTTAACAGCTATCACAAAGTAAAATTTTAACAGAACAAAACCATCAAATGGTCCAAACAGTTAACTGATTTATTTCACGAAAAAAATTTAACAACCAGCTGAAAAGCCCAAAACACCTTTCACAGAAAAGGTCTCGCCACGTCGATTATCGATTAGTAAGTTGTTTATTCGGTATTCCATATTCACCATTTACCTATTCCCTATTATTCCGTATTCGTCATTTACCTATTCCGGATTCGTTATTTAACTATTTTTCTTTTGTTTGATTGCATAATTGAATGATTGATTTCTTAAGATTGATTGAATGATTGATTTCTGTTTAACGCCAAAGTCGGCTGTAATTCAATTGTATCGTTGCATAAATTGTTAAAAATTATGAAGATTTTGGGCAATAAAGCAGTCGTATAAAATAATACACGCTAGTAGTAATGTACAAAACTAGAGGCTCAGAGACTGAGCCTGTGTCGCTCACCTGACAAAACGCTTCTATGCCATGCATGACCAAAAATGATCATGTTTTTTACCAATGGGGTAAGGTGTTTAGGTATGTTCTCAATTAGCACCTGTGTGTTTTGTCTGATCCTATTTAAATTAGTAATTTTTGCAAAGGACCTTCCATACATTTAGTATAATTTGCTTTAATTGTTTAGAGAGAAGATGATGAAAAGGATGGTTTTCTCATACTGGGCTCCAATGTTAAACTATGTTAAGCACTTGAGGCAATGTTTTTTGTTGGATTGAAATGAAATGTGCAATTTTTGTAAAGTACCTTCAGTCATCATTCCTGTAAAGTTAGGTTGAATTTGCTTCAGTGGTTTCAAAAGAGTAGATGAAAATGTGATTTTCCCATAGGGTCCAATGATAAACTATGTTCTGTGCTGGCAGCCATGTTTTCTAACGGATTGTCACGAAATGAGCAGTCTATGTTTAGGATCTTCTATTCATCCTTCCTGTAAAGTTTGGTTGAATTTGCTTCTGCAGTTTCAAAGGAAAAGATGAACATGTGATTTTTCCCATAGGGTCCAATGTTAAACCTAAGTTTCACACTGGCGGCCATGTTTTTTATTGGATCAGAACGAAATTAGCGATCGTTGTAAAGGACCTTCCATTCATCAATCCTGTAAAGTTTGGTTGAATTTCCTTCAGTGGTTTCAGAAGAGTAGATGAAAATGTGATTTTCCCATAGGGTCCTATGTTAAACCATGTTCCATGCTGGCGGCCGTGTTTTTGTTGGATCGGAACAAAATGAGCAATCTTTGTTAAGGACCTTAAGTACATCACTCCTGTAAAGTTTGGTTCA
>MJUU01036878.1:103934-137761 GCA_002080025.1 Modiolus philippinarum | reverse complement strand
AGGCGGGGGCATCCGTGTCCCATGGACACATTCTTCCATTTTTTTCAACATGTTCAACAGAAAGAAATTTAATATTGAAAAAAAGAACTTTTAATATATTTTATATAATTAAAAACCTTTTGGACTTCGATTTTTGTAAATTTCACTCCTTTGTTCCTTCGGTATTCTACTGCCGTTGTTTCTTATAACAGAGATTGATTTTCAATATTAGAAATTGCATTTCTAATATTTAAAAAATAAAAAAATGAGTTTGAAATATTATAAAATGAATTTCTTTTATTAAAAAAAAAAAAAGATTTTTCTAATATAAAAAAATGGCTCTTTTTGTCGCCTTTGGCTTGTCGGTTTCTTCCGTTTAGGCTAGATTATTATTATTTTTTGTTTGGTGTTTATTTCGGCTATATAATTCAAATGGAATATTTTGAGAACTAAACAATATTATCTAACATCAGTTACGGTCATCCCTAAAATTGAACATAATCCAGTTACGGTCATCTCAGTTTTCAGTTACGGTCATCTTTTTAAAATTTTAAAATTGAAATTACGGCTTTGTGTTCGTATTTTGTGTATGATTTTTCATTTCTTCTGAACGAGTACACCATTACCTACCGAAAGCACACTATTTAAATGCCCGAAATCCTACAATAGCTATTTTATTTGCAGAACAAAATCTTACCTGATTCTGCCTCCGCCATCTTGAGATGACCGTAACTGCAGTTACGGTCATCAGCTTTACCACAGTGATTTATAGGCAACTGACTTCCCTTGTCTTCACTACCAACTCCTGTTTAACTACTATCGTCCTCCAGGATCTTAGCCTCAGTTTCTGCCATAGCTGCTTCCTTTTGTGCCTTTAACAATGTCTGGTCGGCCTTTACTCTGCTCTCTTCCGAGCTGTTATCGCTTCCATCTCAGCTTTTGTTGCCTCCATTTCAGCCTTTTGACGGGCCATTTTTGCCTCCATTTCAGCCTTTTGACGAGCCGTTTATGCCTCAAAATCAGCATTTTGATGAGCTGTTGTTGGCTCCATTTCAGCCTTTTGACGAGCCGTTTATTCTTCTTACAGGGCTTCCTGTTGTGAAAGAGTGACCTGTTTCTCTGCGTAGGCTAGACTTGCTTTCAGAGCTTCTGCCTTTGCCTTCTTTCGTTTTAACAGATTGGAAGCGTCTGTACGTCTTGACGTCCCAACTTGTGAAAGGTATTTACTGTTGTGAGACAATGAACTACTACTAGGTTCCTTTGATGTTTTCTTGGGCGTCACGGCTGGCTTGTTTCCTGTAGATTACACAGTGCCACATCTATCCTTTGTTGGCGGAAGCCTGACAATATGGCACATGCTTCAAATTCATGTTTGCTGTCTTCGGTCCTGCTGGATTTCAGGAAGTCCTTATAGGCCCTCAGTTGTTCCTAGTACCTGGTGTTTGCTTGTGCAATTTTTTGACCCAGGCTTAACTGGTCCAGTAAGTTAGTGGGAGGATTGACTGCTTCCTGGAGTAGGGCGTCAGGAAGTCCTTATAGGCCCTCAGTTGTTTCTAGTACCAGGTGTTTGCTTGTGCAATTTTTTGACCCAGGCTTAACTGGTCCAGTAAGTTAGTGGGAGGATTGACTGCTTCCTGGAGTAGGGCGTCAAGCATTGTCCATAAATACTCTATGTTTTGACAATATTTGTCACATGTCTGTGAATATTGTTCTTGCGCTTAATCTGTTAGTGTCCGGACCCTTGTATCTGGAACTGTTGGAATGGCTTCCTCGGGCATATCTATAGGATTTACCCTCGTGTTGATGAAAAGTTGTTTAATCCAGTTGTAGCTGTGTCGCCTGGAACAGGAACAGTGTTACCGTAGTTGTGTGACTGTGTTGTCTTCTGTTCGGGAACAGGAAGAAACGTTGTCCTGTAACTGTGTTGCCTGCAGCAGGAACGGTGCTACCAGTTGTCCAAAAGGTCTGGAACTCAGGCTGGTGTTTTAACTGTACTGAGCCGGACTCAGCGAGCATAACCTAGTTCGTGGTCCAATTCAATATAAAGACTTAGTGTGGCTCTAATATTTTAATCAACCGGTGAACAATATGGTAAAAACCTGAAAAATACAAATAATTAACAATCATAAGCAATGTGTCCAAAATAACGAGGATTTAAAGTGAATTTATGCTACCATAATTATGAGTAAAATGTCAACATATTTAAATACACAATACTTTGCATAAACATAAATATAAATGGTGTCTATGTAATATCATACAAAAGGTTCCGGTATATTCATGGAAAAATACAGTTGAGATGGCTGTAACACGCAGATAATTTTCCATAATTTTATCTGGATGTATTTAAATCATATGGAAAAATCTTACCGTTTTGCTCATTTGCATATATCGCCATTTTTAGACAAAATGGCGTCAAAAAATCAAATACATTGTGAATAGAAATGAAACATTTTCATGAAGGACCCGGACATTTTATAAAAATGTCAGTTTTACATGAAAAAATTTATAGAGTTTACATTTCCCTCCTTCACCAGACATTCAAATGAACAAAATATCTTAAAAAATCAAGGTTCCCAGAAGGAAATAATATTTGAAGCGATGTACGTAGTATTGCCTTTGTCAAGATATTGCAAGATATCGATTTTCTGTGATTTGAAATTGAAATTGTCAAGTAATCTCAAGATTAAAACAATTTGTCATGAAAGAATATACAAGTGTTTAACAATAATGATTCAGTGATATACCTACTTACATCAACAGAAATGAAATAAAGGTTCCCACGAATGTTAAAAAATGCATGATTTTGATGAGGACCTTATAAAACTGCCCCAATTTTTCCAACATTTACACAGATTTCACATTTATTTCATGAAATTCGCGCCGGAAACATTATTTGTGCAGGTAAAATTAGAGTCGAATACGGTGAAAGAGATAATTATCCGTATAACGCTGGTAATTGAACAAGTGGATTCAGGCACTTCTCTGTGGTCACGTGGTATAACTGCCTTATGCATATTCATAAATTTGCATAAAAAAGTAACCCCCATTTTGCCATATGGTGTCGCCAATTGCTTGCCAAACATTCTGTATTTATATGAATTATTTTTCATCTTCCTCTATCATATAAAAACTTTGAAATACTGTGATGAAACTTGAAAATTAAATTATAATCAACAGTTGTACAGTTTGAGAGGAACATTCCGTTAAAATCGATATTTATAGCAAAATATGCAATCAACGTGTACAGCTGATATTCACAATAATATGTTGTATAGTTACGTTAAATAGATCAATTTTCATCTAGATACAATAAAAATATAAAAAAAACTCACACTGTTATTGAACTACATGTAGGTTCAAAATTCCAAAACTATCTGGACTAAAACATTGACGTGTCACTGACTCGAGAGAAAGGTGGAATTGGGAAACGGAACTAATTTTTTAACATACACACGGTGCATTCGGAATGTCTCCATGTTTGCCGTGACAAAAAACACTAATTGTGATAATTCAATATCTGTAAATCAACATTAATGTTGAAAATTGTCAAAATATCAAATTTATTGTCGGGAGATCCGTAGATTCAACCGACAGTTTATTTAGCAGTGTTATGCTTTTACTTCTTGCCATTTCCGACAGTAAGCAACATACATGTATGTAAATATAGTGTTAGTTACAAATGTACCTTTAAAACATATTTGATAATTCGTTTGTTTTGGTAACACCCCTTCCCCTATCGTGGGAATAATTTTCTAATGTGTATTGAATGAAAATTTTAGTTAGTACACAACACAAAACATTGCTTCCAAGTCAACCCAGGAATATATATTGGTTTAGCTAGTGAATATTTGCTGGACATCTATAGACAGAAGAATTATTGATGAATTATACTTTCATTAATAATATTTTTTATACCCCCGCCTTAAAAGGTGGGGGTATATAGGATTCCTCTTGTCCGACCGTCCGTCCGTCACACTTTCGTTTCCGGATGATAACTTGAGTTTGCTTTAAAGGAAAGTTTTAATATTTTGGGATTATGTTTCTATTGATAAAATACAGGTTAAGTTCGATTTTGAGCGTGATCAGATTTTGTGTTCCAGAGTTATTGCCCTTGATGTAGGCAAATTTGTGAATTTTATGGTTTCCGGATGATAACTTGAGTTTGCGATGAAGGAAAGTTTTAATATTTTGGAATTATGTTTCTATTCATAAAATACAGGTCAAATTCGATTTTGACCGTGATCGGATTTTGCGTTTTAGAGTTATTGCCCTTGATTTATCAAAATCCGTAAATTTTATGGTTTCCGGATAACTTGAGTTTGCTTTGAAGGAAAGTTTTGATATTTTTGGATTATGTTTCTATTCATTAAATACAGGTCAAGTCCGATTTTGACCGTGATCGGATTTTGTGTTCCAGAGTTATTGCCCTTGATTTAGGCAAACTCTGTTAATTTCATGGTTTGCGGGTGATAACTTGAGTTTGTTTTGAAGGAAAGTTGTAATATTTTGGGATTATTGCTGCAACTACTAGGTTTGCCTATGGACGGGGGAATCTTTTGTGATCAGCAGATCACCTTTTTCTAGATGTAATTTTTGTGTTAGTCTATTTCTCCGTGCAATTGTACATTTACATATGTTTCTATCCTTTTCAGATCCATCCAAAGGCAGTCCATTCTATTTTGGAACAACAAATCTTCTTTGTATGATAAGATACAGTGGAGAGAAAATTGGTAAAAGAGATGCATCTCCATCCCGATCCACGCGCTTCTTTGCTCACAGATGGGTCAAATATCATGGTTACTACTTTGAACGTATGAGAAATAGGGACACATACACGTATGGACATTCTAGAGACAGTGAAAAATGTACCACGAAACAAGAAACCAGTCCAGCGGGATACAGTAGCCTGAGTGTTGATTGTGTTAAGAACTGCACCAAAAAGCATGCAGCGAAGTACGGAAGATATAATTTTGTACATAATAACTGTCATTACTTTGCGAACAGATTAGTGGACGTTCTTTGTCAAAGTACTTCCTGTCCGTCCTGGTGCCAATAATTTGTAAAATAAGACTCAGATATAAACCACAGTGCTATTAAATTTCAGACTAGACGCAAAGGTTACTGATGTAAACAGCGATGAAGCTCCATAGTTATGTCCATATGATATTATTGATGTCTCGGAATCTTCCTTTTAAGTTTTATATATGATTGTATTAAACATTGAGTTACTATTATTACTTGTATTGTGGTCTTTTTTACGCCCCGCCTACGAAAGTAGGGGGCATATAGTCTTCGGGTCTGTCCGTCCGTTCGTCCGTCCCAAGTTAGGGTTTACCCTAAGGTTGAAGTTTTTTTTTCTGTGAAGGATGTATGCTATTGTCATGAAACTTTATATAAATACACATTAGGATATAATGAAACAATAATCATGATAAAATTTTATCCATGCTACCAACTTCATGCTTCACTGGTCATCGAAAAAAATGGAGATGTATGAGGTTTACCCTCAGGTTGAAGTTTTTTTCAGCGAAGGATGCATGGTATTCTCATGAGACTTTTATATAAATATACATTAGGGTATAATTAAACAAAAATCATAATAAAATTGTATCCATACTACCAACTTCATGCTTCAATGATCATGGAAAAAAGGGGGGTAGTATGAGGTTTACCCTTAGGTTGAAGTTTTTTTTTCTGTGAAGGATATATGCTATTGTCATTTAACTTTATATAAATACACATTATGATATAACTAAACAAAAATTACAATAAAAACCAACTTCATGCTTTACTGGTCATCCAAAAAGGGGGGTAGTATGAGGTTTACCCTCAGGTTGAAGTTTTTTTTCAGTGAAGAATGCATGCTATTCTCATGAAACTATATAAATATACATTAGGGAATAATTAAACAAAAATCATACTAAAAATTTATTCATGCTACCAACTTCATGCTTCAGTTATCATGAAATAAAGGGGGTAGTATGAGGTTTACCCTTAGGTTGAAGTTTTTTTCTGGGAAGGGTGTATTCTATTATCATGAAACTTTATATAAATACACATAAGAATATAAATAGACAAAAAACGTAATATATATATACCCATGCTACCAACTTCATGCTTCACTGACCTTGGAAAAAGGGGGATAGTTTGAGGTTTGTCCATATGTTTAAGTTTCTTTTCTGTGAAGTATATATGCTATTATCATTAGACTTGATTAAATATCCATTAGGGTACATGTATCATTAAACAAAAATCATAATAAAAAAATAAATATATGCAACCAACTTCATGTTTTACTCATCATGAAATGTAGCATTGTTCAAAACAGTTGCGAGGCGGAGCATTGTGTCCGTTAGACACATATTCTTGATTTTTTTGGTGTTGGTTTTTGTCTTGCAAGCGACGAAAAGTTGTGGAAGCGGGACTTGGGGATATCGTTTCCCGTTGTAACAACAGCAGCGCCATAAAAATACGGGACTTTAGAGGAAGGATATCTTGTGTAATTGAAGGACGAAATGGTCCCCCTCAAATACCAGTTAGCGGAAATGACTGGATTCATAACCTATATTGCAATAAATATACAATGTATACATTCTCAAAACAAAGTGTTTATCAAATTGAAGTGAAATTTTAATTTTTCCAACATGACACTTCTTTAAATTTTTTTTAATGACGGAAGTACAATTAACCTGGAGTGCTTCAAATAGATCAAAATATAAATCACTCTTTGCTCAGCAGAGTAAATAAACAGTAGGATTAAGGAGGATCCAAGACCTTTTGAAGACAGCAATGCCGAAGATCTAAGTCAGTCCTCACATCTATCTTTTATTTTTCATGTTTATTTTTACGTTTGGCATATGTGTTCATACTTTAATAACCTTTTATCGCAGTTCGACAAGAATTTTAACTTGTTCGTTTAATTTAATCAGTGACCCTCTCTCGATGTATTGATGTGTTAATTGTTTTCGTAAAGAAAAAGAACTTTCCGGTGAAACACAAGACTCAGAAGTCATGTATTGCTAACTTTAAAATTGTCCTGCTTATATTGGCTTTGAATGTGTAGTAGGATAAGCATTCAAAGGGAAACAACTCAAATTTGTACTTAGTTTATGGTCCATAGCCCTGACACACGCACGAGTGACTACGTTAAATGTTAAACAAGCAGTTAGTACAGCCTGTACCAGTAGTCTTTGCCACTTGATATTTGACATGGAGTTTACCGTCTACAGGAGTTCATACCAATTTATTGCCACGACCCTTTTGTCGTTCATGCGTTTTTATCAAACAAAAATGTACAGTCTGTTTCACTTGATATTTCAAACGCAGCATAGATGGTGGCCCTGGTAATTAGTCATGTATGAACGATCACGTTATACGAGGCAGTCAGTACAGTCTGCACTAGTAGTCATAACCTATTGATATTTTACATGCAGTTGTGCTTAGAGGAGTACATACTGATTCCCTGACACCATTCTGACATTCAGCCATGCCAAGTTAAGTTTTTCATAAGTCATCAGTTTAACCTCTATTAGTAGTCCAGGGCACTTGATATTTGACATGTTGCGAAGTCCTGAACAGTACAAACGGATTCCATATCCATTTAGTGTGGCTCTGACCCTTTAAGCATACATGAATGAACGACGTCCAGTTTTGATATAAATACTGCAAATCTAGATAATTAAGATGATGCATGAAGCGGTTGGGACAAATCATGTGTCCATAGTGTTCTTTTGCAGGAGTTAACAGGTTTGAGTTAAAGAAAAGGATTGGGCAAAAGCAAAGCCTCTCCCATCAATAATACATTCATAAGGTATTCAATACAAATTCAGATATGAACAAAAACATTGACAAAGATGAACACTAGTGAGGCTCCTAACTTGACAGGTTATCAGTAATCATGTAGAAAGAAATACGGAGAGACTCCATTTAGGGTTCTTAGCTGTGGGGTACAACCCCTCCAAAACTGGATGTCCGTGGTTGTGCGGTATGAATAAATACACAATCTTTCGGATCGGATGTAAACTCAGGTCCACGTGTTGGAAGAAATGCCATGCTTCCTGCACGTTAAAGAACCCTTGTACCAAGCTCTTTTTTGAGTGCTCCGTAGGTGATTGGCTACAAGGCTAAATTCCCCGCCCCTTTCGATTTACTTTCGATTTCATCCTACTTTCCCAGTGGCAGTAAGAATTTCCCGTCCCATGACCCTTTCCATACCCCAAAGTGATTATTTATTAACAAACTTGTTCTCGTCTTTATATAGCTGAAATATAGACGTTAAACAATATTCAATTAATCAATTCATTTCGGGAATTTTGGTCAAATTATTAGCTCAACTGACCAAGAGGGTCAGCCTGAGCTATTGCCATCATGCACTTGGCGTTCGTCGATTGTTTAACATTTCACATTTTCATCTCCTGTTCTGAACCACTTAGGCAAATGAAACCAAACTTCACAGGAATGATGTATGAAAGGTCCTTTACAAAGATTGCTCATTTAGTTCTGATCCGACAAAAAAGAAATGACCGCCAGTAGGGAACTAAGGTTTAACATTGCACCCTATGGGAGAAATTCTTCTGTCAAACAACTGAAGCAAATGCAAACTTGACATGAATGATATATGGAAGTTCTTTACCAAGATTGCTCATTTTGTGGAGCAGATCATGCTCACCCTTCCGGAGCACCTGATGATACCTCAGTTTTAATAGGGTTCACACTGCTGTTGCTTTAGTTTTGTGGCGTTCTTGTTCATTTTTAGTTGGCCTCAACGAAGTTGAGGGGGACTATTGGAGTACCCCCGGCGTCCGCGTCCGCATTTAGGTATACATCTTGGTAACTATGAAGGGTAGGGTCATCAAACTTTGTGTACAGATGCATCTTTGGCTAACTCACAGCCTCCAGGAAAATTGGGTCTATTTGACCTATATTTTCCGCTTGACTGGATTTCATTTAATTTTAGGTCCGAGTTGATATCTCAGTAACTGTACATGGTAGGATCATCTAACCTTGCATGTGCATGCATCTTTGGGGGTAGGTCAGCATTCAGGCAAAATAAGTTCACTTTGACTTATATTTTCCGCATGATTTACCTACATTCAAGTTTACGTCCGAGTTCAGACATTCAAGTTTACGTCCGAGTTCAGATCTAAGTAACTGTACATGGTACAATCATCTAACCCTGCATGTGCATGCATCTTTGGTGGTAGGTCAGCATCCAGGCAAAATTAGGTCACTTTGACCTATATTTTCCGCATGATTAACCTATATTCTAGCTTACGTCCGAGTTCAGATCTAAGTAATTGTACATGGTAGGATCATCTAACCTTGCATGTGCATGCATCTTTGGGGGTAGGTCAGCATCCAGGCAAAATTATGTCACTTTGACCTATATTTTCCGCATGATGATTTACTTACATTCAAGTTTACGTCCGAGTTCACATTTAAGTAACTGTACATGGTAGGATCATCTAACCTTGCATGTGCATGCATCTTTGGGAGTAGGTCAGCATCCAGGCAAAATTAGATCACTTTGACCTATATTTTTCGCATGATTGACTTACATTCAAGTTTACGTCCGAGTTCAGATCTAAGTAACTGTACATGGTAGGATCATCTAACCTTGCATGTGCATGCATTTTTGGGGTAGGTCAGCATCAAGGCAAAATTAGGTCACTTTGACCTATATTTTCCGCATGATTGACTTGCATTCAAGTTTACGTCCAAGTTCAGATCTAAGTAACTGTATATGGTAGGATCGTCTAACCTTGCATGTGCATGCATCTTTGGGAGTAGGTCAGCATCCAGGCAAAATAAGGTCACTTTTCCGTTTATGTCCGAATTCAGGTCTCGGTTACTGTACATGGTAAGATCACCTAGCCTTTGTATACATGCATAAGGTATGGTAAATGAGCACCCTGGCCAAATAGGGTTTCTGTGTCCATGTGCCATAACGAGGCGAAATTTGTAATCGTTGATTACCTATGTTTGTTTATATGTTTTGTCTTTGTCATACTGTCTCAATTCGTTTTGCTGTGAATTGCCGTGATTTTGGATTTATGATTTTAGAATTTCCCCTTTCCTCGTTCTTGCTTCGGTATTCGTTTGCCGATGTATTTGTTCTGATAGGACAAAACCATGATCGCCAACGCGGAATATTAGGTTTAACATTGGACCTTCGGGGAAAAATCTCATTTTTACATACTCCTCTGTACCCTCTGAAGCAAATTAAACCAAAATTTACAGTAATGGTGTATGGAATATCCTTCACAAAGACTGCTGATTTCATTCTGATCCAACTAAAACAGTGCCACAAGCCCGCAACAAGGGCTTAACATTGGACCTTATAGGTAAATTCGAATTTTTATCTTGTCCTCTGAAACCACTGAAGCAAATATAACAAAGCTTTATAGGAATGATGTGTGAAAAGTCCTTTATTACTGTGCTTATCCAAAATGCTTTTACCTCTTTCAATTGCTATTGTGCTACCAATCTACCAAATTGGTAACACAACTGGAGTGAAAGAAGTAAAAGATTGCTGAACCAATCTTACAATTTTACAAATCAAATTATAAAATTGGTTTAGCAATTTGAAAAGTTGATACTTACCACAGGAATTCTTTACTTTAAGATTGGTGTGTGGTGACGGATTCAGATATATAAACTAAATAGTGAGTTTATTTACATAGAGCAATTCAGTTTTCAGGAATTGCATAGAAAAAATTGAAAATGCCAAATATTTCGTTTTACAGTCTATTTTCAGTTAACAATTAATTTTTTGTGTTGTTTGGTGTATGCTCATTAAAAAAATATCATTTTGTATCATTTCTTGGTAAAAATGGAAAAACTGAAAAAATGAGCAAGGGAGGTCATAAATAAGATATAATTATCTCCCATAATAAAAACAGTAGTTTCACATTTTCTTCCCAAAAACGTTTATCATAATATAAATTCAGATGAAAAATATGAAAACTTGTCAGATATGGTGTTATAAGATTGTTTTTGTATTCATAACAAAGATAATGAAAAGTGATGAAGACTATTTGCAAAAGTAAAGATAAGAATTTCCCTATACCAAGAAAATTTTCATGGTATACAAGGGCAGTTTTCTTTCATAAATCGACAATAAAGTTTAAGAAGATATCAAGAGGTGAGTATCAACTTTTCAAATTGTTCAACCAATTTTATAGTTTGATAGCAACAGTTGAGTTGTAAAACTGTAAGATTGGTTCAGCAATCCTATTCCTCTTTCATCCCAATTGTGTTACCAATTTGTTAGATTGGTAGCACAATACCTATTGGGAGAGGTAAAAGCATTTTGGATAAGCACAGTAAAATTGTTCATTTAGTTCGGATCGGACAGCAACAAAAAACATGGCAGCCAGCAGAAAACTATAAGGTTTAATATTGGACCCTATGGCAAAAATTACATTTTCATTTTCTCTTCTGAAACAAATTTAACCAAACATTACATTAATGCTGTATAAAAGATTTTTTTTAAATATTGCTCATTTCGTTCCCATCCGACAAAAAACAGTTCGGAACTTAGATTTAACATTCCCCCTTAAATGATATTTTCATGATCTCCTCTGAAACTACTGAAGCAAATTCAACCAAACTTTACAGGAATAATGTATGAGAAGTCATTTACCAAGATTGTCATTTTTGTCAGATCCAACAAAAAAATGACAGCCACCGTGGAACTTAGGTTTAACATTGGTCCTTATGGGGAAAAATCATCTTTTCCTTGGAAACCACTGAAATAAATTCAACCAAACTTTACAGGAATTGTGTTTGGAAGGTCCTTTACAAAGATTGCTAATTTCGTTGACCCCACAAAAAATCGCAGCCTGCATTGAACTTGGGTTAAACTTGAACCCTATGGAAAATTTGTCATTTTCATCATCTAGTATGAAATTATTGAAGCAAATTTAACAAGGTCATGTACAAAGATTACTCATTTCTGTCGGATCGGACAAAAGCATTACCGCCAGCGTGGAACCTTAACATTGAACACACCGAAGTCAATTCAATTAAACTATAACCTAACGAAAAAGATCATTTTTGGTCATCAAAATATACATGGCTTATATTAGAAGCATTTTGTCAAGCGAACTTGCTCGAGGGTGACTTTAATTTCAAGGGGAGAGAAATCGCCGAGTATATAATATACATATGTACTTTAATTAACAGTTATTCTTGTTTAAACATTTTCTTTAGGTATTCATATTTATGACAATCCCCAGAACTGGGTGATTACCAT
This sequence comes from Modiolus philippinarum, assembly GCA_002080025.1. Classification (NCBI taxonomy): domain Eukaryota; kingdom Metazoa; phylum Mollusca; class Bivalvia; order Mytilida; family Modiolidae; genus Modiolus; species Modiolus philippinarum. The sequence continues at coordinate 125,523 of MJUU01036878.1, read as the reverse complement.
CTTCACTGAGTGTTAAATATGTGCTACTGTTCTGCATAGTAAAGAATCTCTGTCCAAAATTTATCCAACTTTTTATGCTCTGCACAGGATTTACTGGTTTGTAGCCTCAGGTTCCGGTCACATGACGTTTCGCTATTATCATAGTATAACGTGCTTTAGTATACTGTTAAAGTACTTTCATTCGTGGACTTCAATTTTCTTGGTTTTCATAAATATCACTCTTTTGTTGGTACTTAAATTCGTGGTTTTCAATTATATGCATTTAAATTCTAGGGAATTTAATTTCGTGGTTTTAGCTAACTACGAAATCCGTGAAAATTACGTGAAAATATGTATTAACATTTTCAAATAAATCAATAAAAAAATAGTCAGCTATTAACACACCGATATGTTCTAAACAATTTTGCAATTAACACAAGAAAAGTTGTTAATCAAGATTATAATTTTATTACAAGGGCTATATAAAACAACAAAGACTAAAACTGTTTCTGTCGACAACCCGCCATGATGCTCAATAGGAAAAAAACGGGCAAATAAGGGAAGACTGGTAAAAATATATCTGCACTGTTAAGGCATCACATATCCCAAGTTTGAGATATCGTCAACCTTTTCTCCACCGTAGTCTACGATAACCTTTGTGTCTATTCGATTTCGATCTCCCGTGTCTTTTCATACAACTATCATCAACAACAGGATTCGCGACCCGTCTTCTAAGAATGTAAGCCAATATATAGATCATCCGAAAGCAGTTTCAATCTAGTAATATATTCTCTCTAGCAGCCATGTAACCCAACTAAACTAAACTGACTCCACAATATAGCTAAAATACTGCTTAAGTTGGGGGTAAAACATCAGTCAATCAATAAACAGAGCTGGTTGTTCTTGTAACAGAATTTACAAATGTTAGGGACCTTAAATAGGCTTGAAAAGAAACATCTTTGATTAGTTGGTGTAAAGTAAGTGAGAACCGAACTGTCAATCCAAAACGAATAATCCTATTACAATGACAACATCGGAAACAACAAAGAAACAGAGACATAACATGAGTATGGCACAGAAAAGAAAAATGAAATCACACACACACACACACACACACACACACACACAAAGATGAACAACACGGACCTAATAAAAACCATGAGTGAGATCAGGTGCACTGGTAGAGTGAGCATCTCCTGTTTCTTATAAGACAACCGCCGTGTTGAACATGTCAAATCTGGCAGTAAACTCAAATCCGTGAGAGGAAACAACAATTAAGCTTTAAAGGGAAAGATCTGTTGTCATCTGCCGGGAAACAGATAACCCAAAGCGCCCCACAAGATAATTCTTTTTAAATGGACCCTTTTTTGATATACTAGACCCAAATAGTGTTTCGTCAGCATGGACAGCGCATTTTATAATTAGGCTAGGGCGAGCTTGATGCGTTACTCCGTGGTAAGTCCGTATCAAAAACAAAATGTCCTATATTCCTTTTATCGGTAATTCACAAAATGATAAGCAGAACTCTAAAATAAGTTGAAATAAACTAAAATTTCTATTTTAGGAATGTTAATCTATTGTTTATAGCAATAATTTAAATGCATTCTTCAATCAACGTCTTACGCGTATGAACACGACAAATAGTACAAAAGATGACGTCAGCTAAGCAATCCCCACGTGACGCCTTCACAGTGACCTAATAATTTCTTGATAATGTCCAGTTCGGTGATACTGGGATCATCAGTCTCTGTAGATCAAAGGGAATCCATACAAATTACCGATAATTAAGATTATTTGCTTTTTGATATTTACAGAAAAGATAAGCAGAAACTTTTTTTTGCAAAAGACAGCTGAACGGTCGCCCTCTTGGTATGTTGACTGCTAAAAGTTGTTTTGGATATCAATTGACATGCAAACCTCATTACCACACAACATGTCGATTTGCTGACGAGGCAAATAAAAAGATCTTTTTTAAGTTCATTATTCTGTTGACATGCTATTTTACCTCATCAAACGTAGATCTACTGCTCACATATTTACTTTGTGATTAAAACAACACCATCATGAAAATAATCTAAATAATGGTCGACAAGCGGACAAGGGCGTCTGTTGACACGTCAACGGACTTGTTGACCAACTGACATGTTACCAATGTGTATGGAAGACTTGTATGGAAGACTATCTGTTGATATATCAGAATCAGTTGATATTAAAAAATGGTTTGACAGTTTTCAGACTTTAAATTCAGTTTAAAATTGTCTTAGACTAATACAAATCAGATTACTTGTAATAGACTGAAGGGCTCTTATCACGTTAAGCACACAACTTATGAAACTTAGTAGTAAGTCTTCCACGGAAGACATGTGTCGCCTGCGTAATAACAAAAAATGTAAGTTGCGTCAAACAGGAAGTGGGCATGCAAGAGATCCCAGACTCTCTTACACATTATAGGTCCCCATACTGAAACTCCATGCCAAATTGCAGAAGGCAGGGGTATGTGGTGTCTGAGAAAAATGTGACAGAAATTTTCAAGACTTGAAAAATATTCTAAGTTCAGTCCAACAGGAAATGGGCATACCAGAGATTCAAAACTGAATTACACGGTAAAGGTCCCCATACTGACACTCCATGCTAAATATTCTAAGTTCCGTCAAACAGGAAGTGGCCATGCAGGAGATCCCAAACTTTATTACACGATATAGGTCCCAATACTGATCTCTATAATGAATTGTAGAAGGCTGGGACTTGTGGTTCCTGAGAAAAATGTGACAGAAATTTTCAAGACGCAATAAATATTCTAAGTTCCGTCAAACAGAAAGTGGGCATGCGAGAGATCCCAAACTCTTTTACACGGTATAGTTCTCCATACTGATACTCCATGCCAAATTGCAGAAAGCTCGGATACCTTGTTCCTGAGAAAACTGTGATAGAAATTTTGGTGACGCCGACGCGGACGACGACGCCGACGACGACGCAAGACGACGGATAGTGATCCCTATATGTCGCCACTGCATGAACGCAGGCGACACAATAAGAAGACGGCTCACATTCGAGGAAAAAATCGTCAAGTCATTACGTATAGCCTTCTTTGGTATTAACATTGATTTTTGATAGGGTCTTTGCATTTTAACTAAACACATTCTAAATTTCTAAAATCTGTATTGCATGGACACGGGTTATGTATTCTGGTATATGCATGAAACCATTATGCTAAAGTCCTCACAGGAAGGGATCTTGGTGGAAACTGTATACTGAGGGTACATAACTTACTTTGTCAGTTGGTAATGGGTCTGGAGCTGGCATGTCAGTTAACTGATAGTAGTCTCTTGTGATTTCATGTTTATGTCCGTATATTTAGTTCTTTCAGTTTGACTCAGTCCTGTTGCCAACTGAATTTTACCGTTGGTACGATTGTTTTTTTGATTTATCACATTGGCTATAGGGGGGAAGGTTTGGGCCCAATAAAACTAGTTTAACCCCGCCGCAGCAGGTTTTCGGCTGTCCTAAGTCAGGAAATTTATTAAGCCTTTGTGTGTCTTGTCTTTTTTCTAGTTAAGTTTACTTTATGTCTATAGGAGTCTAGGATGATGTTTATTTCGCTGAACTTGATTAGGGTCGACTCCGACCTGCCGTTGGGTGTGGGGTTTTCTCTTCGTTCATTGAAGATCTTATGGTGGCTTTGAGTTGTTATTACTCCCCTTTGGGTCGTTGTCTCTTTGACACATTCCCCATCTCCCTTCTTTTTTCTATTTTCTATTTTAATATTTCACTTGGGAAGGATTGACACGGAAGTATCCAATAAGGAAGATATGCATAGTACTTCAAATTTAAATATGTTCAGTAATTATACCCAACCAAGTAAGTCATATTCAAATAAGGAAGAATAATAAATAGGTCAACATCTTTCAAAATTTCTCGATAAAATAAGTGAGAACTGAACCGTCAGTCAAAAAAGAACAATCCAAGGACAACTGCAACGTTGGAAAAACAAAGAAACAAAGAAAATACATGAGCACGGCGCAGAAAATAAAATGAAAAACGCACATATACAAAAATGAACAACACGGACCCAATAAAAACCATGGGTGAGATCAGTTGTACCGGTAGATTAAGCATCTCCTGTTTCTTTGAAGACACATGTCAACTCCGGTAGTAAAGTCAAATCCGGTAGAGAAAAACAAACTTTAGTGGCAAAGAGAAAGATCTGTTGTCACCTGGGATACATATATCCCATAGCGGTCCACAAGATCGTGATGTCGACCGTAAAACTTCTGGAGGGATGACTTCAAGATTTGGGTAACATACCTTTGTTTAAATAGCCTATTTGTGAGCAACCGGGCTCTATCAAAGAAATCACTGTATCGACCACAGACTCTTGAACAGCGAATGAACTGGGGGATGTAATCTTCGTATGCCGGTGCTGTTGGGATGTTGCTACAAAGAAAAGGGAAGTTGACTATTGGAAAAGTGAATTGTATCCTGTTTGACATTAAAAGTACATAATGAAATGATAATTTAGCTCCCTTATATACACTGATCAGTTATGCTTTTAGTTAGGATCAAAAGTAAATAAACAGCTCTGCTTAAAGAATGGGAAGTTTTGCTTTTATCAAACAAGCTATATATATATATAGTAATGAACAGGCTGAGCTAACAGAGAAGAACAAACACATGTCCCCAACGTCTAAATGCATAAAAATAAGATTATAGTGTAAACTTTCTTTTAATAGGTAATAAATTGGATTACAAAATAAGATTTTTGATGAACTTAGGCATCCATATTTGAAAATGTGTGAAGCCGTCATCGCTCGGCAGCTACAGAAAGTGAATATAACCCGACTGAAAACAAATACATTCTATTGGCCCAAAGCACTTCAGGTCTCAATATATTCACTTAACCCCTACCGCGTCAATACATTATTTTGTCGCTATTCTAAAAAAAACGCGGGAATAATGACCATTCAAAATACATTATTACATACCGGTATTCTTCTTTTTGAATCATTCTAGGAGGAATTTCTTTGCAATTATTTCGAAAAATAAATGTACAAGACAAACTGAATATCACATTACATAAACTACATTTGTACCATTGCACCATTTATGTAGTCATTTACTTCTGAGAAATAGATCGGATACATGATATTACTATGCACTACATCCTACAATCGGAAATAATAGATGTTAAACCAGGTCCATGTTACCATAACAAGATATGTGTCATAATAAAGCCGAATAGGAAATAAAATAAACCGGATTCTCATCAAGTCTTTCGAAAAACTAATGGCGGGTTAGTCATATATCATAGCAAAAAAGGTGGTCAATGAATTTTGAAAGAAAATGACATCCTCCAAAAAGAAAGAGCAAACATGAAATTTATCTGTTTATCTTTTGGGGGTTATGAGAATTTAAGATTCTTATATGACCTTATAACAAAATACCGAAGTTAAATAAGCTTAGTGTGAATTTAGTTTCTGCATATGCGTATTTCGACAACTTATGTCTCTTCAGTGCAGATTAAGGTGGATCATTTTTAGTTCGCCTCAACGAAGTTGAGGGGGACTATTGGAGTGCCCCCGGCGTCCTCGTCCGCGTTCGTGTCCGCGTCCACGTCTTCGTCCGCATTTGGGTATATATCTTAGTAACTATGCAGTGTAGGGTCATCAAGCTCTGCATGCAGGTGCATCTTGGGTTAACTCACAGCCTCCAAGAAAATTGGGTCTCTCTGACCTATATTTTCCGCTTGAGTGGTTTACATTCAAATTTACATTTTAGTTCATATTCCAGTTACTATACATAGTACAATAATCTAACTGTGCATGTACATGTATCTCTGATGGTAGGTCAGCATCCAGGCAAAATTAGGTCACTCTAAGCTATATTTTCCACTTGAGTGACTTACATTCAAGTTTACGTCTGAGTTCAGATCTCAGTCACTGTACATGGCAGGATCATCTAACCTTGCATGTGCATGCATCTCTGATGGTAGGTCAGCATCCAGGCAAAATTAGGTCACTTTGACCTATATTTTCNGCTTGAGTGACTTACATTCAAGTTTACGTCCGAGTTCAGATCTCAGTCACTGTACATTGTAGGATCATCTAACCTTGTATGCGCATGCATCTCTGATGGTAGGTCAGCATCTAGGCAAAATTAGATCACTTTGACCTATATTTTCCGCATGATTGACTTACATTCAAGTTTGTCCGAATTCAGGTCTCGGTTACTGTATATGGTAAGATCATCTAGCCCTTGTATACATGCATTAGGGATTGTAAATGAGCACCCTGGCCAAATTAGGTTTCTGTGTCCATGTGCCATAACGAGGCGAACTTTGTAATCGTTGATTACCTATGTTTATGGATTTTCGCTGATCATGTTTTATTGTAATTCTGTAAGATTTTAGGTCTTTTCTGGTTTTGTCCATCTTGAATTTCCCACTGAACCCTATTGGTTGTTCATGGTTTCATTTTATATAACTATATAAGCATTCTGGCTAAATTTCAATTAATCCTATTTATTTTATCAAATTCATTTGTACATGTATTTCCCGTTAAATTAAATCATTTATATCTCAAAAATGAGATCAGCAACCTATATTTTTTTTTTATTTACATTTCTTTTATTTATTTCACATTGAGCAACGAACATCCTTTATATCAATTCAAACACAATACAGACACCTAGAATTTACTTACAAATTTTTAACTCATCCGTATGTTACAAACACATGTTCTGGTTAATAATTATTTTTTTAATTAAAGTTTGATTTGATGGTAGTTCTGTGATCTTAAATACATGGGATCGCCCAATTCAAGGCACCGGCACATGGTTCATTCCCATTTATCCAACTTTTTAATAAAATATACATTGCATGTAAAAACTTAAAGTTGGATAAGTAGGAAAAGGTAACATTACTAAAACAAGAAACACTAATTAGAGCTTGGGTCAAGTGTTGGACAAAAAAACGGCAGTAGAATACCGAAGGAACAAAGGAGTGAAATTTACAAAAGTCGACGTCCAAAGGCATGGCCAAAACGAAAACACAGAAAACAATGGCGCCAGACACAAAACAAAGACGCCAGACAGACACAAAGCACAGAAATAGAAATCACAACATTCATAACAAAGCACTCACAGTGTCAACTCCAGTGAAACTGAGACTGACATCAGGTGCTCCGGCAGGGTAAGCATGCCCTGCTCTGACTGCACCCGTCACACTGTGAGTGGATCAATCCAGGAAAATGTCAAAGTCGGTAGTCAAATCCGTGAAGACGTGATTCTAGCTGAAAATGTCCACTTTCATTTGTAATACTGACACGTCATATCTTTCGATGATGTTATGGTGACGGCCATAGAATTTCTTAAGGTATGAAATTAACATAGGTTGAACAAATCCCTGACTAAGCAGCTTTTGGGACAGTGTTTTTGCTCTGTTCAAAAAATAAAAAAATACGCTAGAAAATTAAGTCCTGGTAAAAAGGTAAAAAAATGTAGTACTATATTATATTTATGTTAAGTCATGTGTCTTATAAAATTGCTTTAGTTCTTTGATTTTGTTATTAGTCACCTTTTTTATTATTTGTGCTCAAATCAAACATGGTTCCAACATACATATCAATTATCTACAAAGCTTTCATTTTATATATCAACACAGTACTAGTTACAAATAGAGTAGAAACTTTTTGGGTTTTTTTTATTTGTTTGTATTTGATTTTTGTATTTATTTCTTCACTTTTTTGTTGATTTTTTTCCTTTGAAGTAGTTTTGCCTTTACGGTCATTTGATACTTAATTAATAAATAATTCAATCAAAAACAAAGAAATATTTGTTTAATCCAGTATATAAATTAACATTCCCACGGGTGTTTGCTGTACAGTGCTTCTCTGTGCATTTCCAATAGACAAGTTCTACATCTCTACCCTGTTTCCTTGCCTTGTTTTCGTGACATATCTGTAGCCATTTGCTGCTATGAAGTGATCTTCTGATGTTGTGGGGGTGATAACATAGGCCCGGAGCCCATGAATGTTGAGCCCGGAGCCCATGTAAGAGGGGGCCCGGAGCCCTTGTTTGTGAAGCCCGGAGCTCTCATGAGTGTTGGAGCCTGGAGCCATGAGTCCAACGCTTAAAAAGGTTGGAGTTCGGAGCCCAGAGACTGTGTAATTCCCCAAATGTGTTGAATATAATCTACTCGTGCTTACACATTTGCCATAGTTAGACTAAATATGATATGTGGCCTCACTTCATTTGCTAATATGCAAAGCAAATAGCTTTAAATGGTTATTAAGTAGTCGTTAAATAAAACACAGACATAAAATTCACAAATTAATAGGCTTGTGTGCTTTTGGAACAGTACATGTGTTTAAAACTAATTTTTGTAATTGCGTCATTTACTTTTTTTCATTTTAAAGTAATATTTACAAAATTTCTCCTTTTCCGTCAACAAACTATAATATTTATTGGTCATATTTCAAAAAAGTTTTTAAGGTAGTTCGAGCCTAATAAAAATATCAGACAGAATTTTTTTAGTTTAAGATATTTTGTAGTTCTTAGCCCATTTGTTCAAAAAATGAAATAAAAATGATATGTCACCGATCATCTTTTCCTGTAATCAGGCTTTGAAAATCAGGCCAAATTCAGTATTTTTCAGCAATATTTACAAAGAATATATAGGGAACTGGGAGAACATGTTAATTGTTTTGCTTTCATATGAAATAAACATCAGATAGGTTTTTCTTATTTCATGACATTTTAGAGGTGTACATTTCAGCTATAAGTTGAGCTGATAAAATCTATATGTCACCGTTTGATTAGGAGAAATACTAAGAAAATATTTTATATAGTTTACGAAGCAGACAATATTTTTGGTAAAAGGGAGCTAATTCGCGGGAAAGTGTATGTCAATCTATTATGACGTCACAATGAAAAGGCCAAATAAGGAATATCCCGGCTTAAAAATCCAGTCAATTCCGCATCCGACTTGAGTTTCGCAAATGCGCCAATCGAAAGCGCCGTGTATTAGTGTCGATGTACCTCAATTAATTGTCATGTATTTGTTTCTTTTTATCAAATTGTGATTTAAATTGACATGAATTTTATCCATGGTACAATTTTTTGTTTAAAATTAATTTCCTGAGTAAAAAAACATAACCCTGGGCAATTAATAAAAAGTTGGATAAGTGGGAATAGTGATTTTTTAAAAAGTTGGATAAGTGCGAGGACATCTACTGTTGTGTTTCTCCGAATATTTTGTTGTTTTTCTATCAAGCGGAACATGCGATCTTTTTTTTCTCGGTAAAAAAATAATGTCCTATAAATATGTCCTTTTTTGTAAAAACTGCATCAGACTTGTCTGGAAAACGAAACAGGATGGATACATCATATCTAGTAAGTGTTAAGACATCAAAGAAAACAATAACTAATTAGAAATCTTATTCAAATTATAATGCATACCTAATTATACACAAGAGGAAACAGTTTAAATTCTTATTGCTTTTTCAACCATAAACTGAGAACATCAGAAGTTTGTATTTCATACATCTACAAATGTATTTGGAATATTTTGCCGGTTTAATTAATGTCTTACCATTATTTATCTTTAGGTGTTGATTCTGATTTATCTGGTGAAGAATGTTGACTGTTGGTGGCTCTGGCAAAGCACGTCTAGTTTGTGTGATGGTGAGTTTATCATATATTTTCACTTAAATTTCAATTTCATTTTTTTTCTTTTTTTTAAATTTATTTCTTTATTATTTATTTTTTTAGATTTTTTTTTGTTGTTATTATTTTGATTACTATTTAGAAGCTACAGATACAGAGGGAGGTATCAATGTTACTTTGCAGTTAAGCAAGTAAAGTTCTAGGTGTTTAACTCCTCTTTGATTGATTTTATATACATCTTGTGTACAAGTTGCAATTTCATACCAGATGCAAACATGTACAAAATTTTTGTACAAGTTGCAAGTTGTATGACACTAAAATACAACATCATATCCCATGTGTATACTTTGTATATTAGTTTTATCTAAATGTATGTAAATTCTAAAACCTAGTAAGGTTTAACTCCCTCAGTCGTGGCTTTGTCCTCAGCTTTATTCGATTTTAATGATCATTCGGATTTCGCTCGGTTTTATGCATTCAAAACATTATTTTGAAATTGTGGATTTCCTATGTTTGGGTTCTAGTGCTGCTGGTGAGGAATGAATTTCCGAAATGGCTATACAGCGCATTAAAATTATTGCGGTTGGAGTTAACACATGTGTTATGGTCTCATGTTCATTTACGCCATATCCTTTTGTAAAATTATGCTGTAACTTGATTTTGGCTTTAATTTCTATTTAGACTTTTTTTATTTGTACTCTATCAGGTTCTACAAATTTTGGTTTTGGTCTTCCAAATATTTAGCGTTGAACTGCACTGATAATACATACATTATCTAAATGGCCATATCCAGAAACTAAATTTGCAGTAATTTCGGTATGTTGTCATTTATTACCACTTGAACGATGCCCCTGCTGATAAACTGTTAGTTACACCAACCTAATTGTCAGTTCTTCGTTGATCATCCAAACACCGATTTTATCTGGAAACCGAAATATATAAATCGAAGAAAAATTTCTTGCAACGGCAGTAGAATACCGAAGGAACAAGAGAAGTACACTGACATGGCAAAAACGGCAACAGAGAAAAACAAAGAGAAAAGAAGGTCATGGAACTAATAGGACGACATTAAGGACTTAATCACTCGTAGTGTGAGCTCCCATGAAAACCGGGAGTGACATCAGGTGCTCCGGAAGGGTAAGCATGTCCTTCTCCGCTACGCGGCACCCGAAAACACTATCAGTGAGTCAATCCAGGGTTGCGTCAAAACCGGTTTGAAGACGTGAAATCTAGCTGAAAATGTCCGTTTTCATTTGGAACACAGACACGTCATATCTGTCAATGATGTCATGATGACGGCCATAGAATTTGTGAAGGGATAAAAGTAACAAGGGCTGACCGAATCCCTGACTTAGCAGTTTTTGGACAGTGTTTTTGCTCCATTCAAAAAATCACTGTATAAACTACATGCTAGACAGCAACGAATCAACTGTGAAATGAACTCTCCATATGCTGGAGAGGTAGGTATATTGCTACTCAGAAAGGGGAAGTTCGCAATTGGGAAGTTAAAATCATCACGTTTGTCATAAGGCTTAGATTGCAAACGTTCATTTCCGTCGATGTAAATCAAAAGATCTAAGTACGAAGCTGAAGTAGGTGTATTAGTAGTCTCCTTCATTTCAAGCTCAGTGGAATAGATCTGGTGTAAATATTCTTTGAATTTTGGATTATTAAGAGAAAGTTCATTGTATATGTAGCAGAAGCTGAAATTAAAGGACTGGGCTAAATGTTTTTGTTTTTTTCTGTGTTAGCCATTGTAAAAACTTGACCTCATATGCGAAAAGAAAGAGATCTGCTAAAAGTGTCGCGCAGTTTGTTCCCATGGGAATCCTGATTGTCTGTTGAAAAAGACAGCCTCCACATTCGACAAAAATATTGTCTATCAAAAATTCCAACATCTTGATTACGTCATTCTCAGTGTACTTCTTGTTTGACCCAGTGTGGCTCTTTTCAAAATAAGTCTTGTCTTTTTTCCTTTTACTAGATAAGTGTATCTGCGTTCTCCATTTTTATGCAGAAACATGTATGAATAAAATCATAAATTAATGTTTTAAATTTATAATGTGGCAGGGTAGTATAAATAGTAGAAAAATCAAAAGTTTGTATGCTATGGCAATTGCTGAGACTGCTAGAGGATAGCTGTTCAAGGCGATCTTCAGATTTTTTTTAGAATCCACATCTGATTGACGCCGCTCGTAGAGTAGACTTCATCACAGTAACTTTTAAGGCCATCTCTGACTGCGGTCAATAAAGTAACTAAGGAGCTTAGAAAGAGGTTTAGTGGTCCATCTGAAGACCCCGCAATGAATCTTTGTACGGATTCTGATGATGTTAAAGGACCCAGTGTTTTCATCATCCGCTTTGAGGCCAAAGGATGCTAAATAATAAAAATACCGAAGTATTGTAAGAGAGGTGTGATTTTCAATAATCTCTTCCCTTGATAGTGTAGTTGGAGTATAAGTTGGGTTTCCGGGTGAACTATAAATTCCCATCTCCTTAAACAGACAGTCGAGATTTTTGATGTGCCGCCCACTGCCTGACTCTTAAGAGTTGATCTTCACTGAGGAGACATAAATGTGTCCTGACCTTCTTGACCAATCAAATGCAGTAATGTTATGACGTACTGATCAATTGTTTGCAAACTATATATAAAAAACTGGCAATTCCTTTGTAAAAAAGAAGACAAAATGCCACATTGTATATGAATGTAAGCAAAATTTTATGTGTTTCTGTCCACATTTGAAGACGCTGTTTTCTTTAACACAGAAGCTCACAAAAAATATACACGTCACAAACTGATGGCAGAGACAGATTTATTGAATTGGTTCTAAATTTTCAAAATGGCCATGTACAGAAACTAAGTTTACAGTAACTTCGGTATTTTGTCTTTCATTTATACGGGGATGTTGGCCAGTTGTTCCAAGACCCATCCTTTTTAGTTCTGCGGAAGAAGCTCTGACATTGACATTTGCATCATTGAATGGCGTGTCCTAAGTGAAATGCTTGAATCTGGGGACAGATTTTTTTTTTATTTTCAATGGGGTTGGGGCCTGAATATTTATTTCCACAATTTTGCAGGACTGAGTATTTATTTCAAAAATCTTCCAAGCCCCCCCCCCCAAAAAAAAAATCAAATGGTCGTCCCCTCAAATTCTATCAAAGAGGTTTTTTTTTTAATTCTGTCCACTTTGTTTCCTGATATTGATGTTAAATTGTTGCAAAAGTTCATTGAATCGAACTTCACCAAATTACTCAAATATCCTGTCCCTTTTATATAGTGTGTTTCCTGTTTTTCGCGGAAGGTACGTGTTAACGGCATTTATTTTAACCCATTCTTCTATAAGTCTGCGCGAAACGTTTTGCCCGAGCAGTGGCTATCTAACAATTCAAAGGGGAGCAATTAAAAATGATTATTTTTGTTTAAGTCAATGGCACAAGGAAGATTATTCAGTGTTTGCAGGAGATATTTGCCGGAAAATGTGCCAGACAGTTAATACATTTCGTTGAATACTTCAGATAGGTGTAAGCACACATCTTAAGCTCCACGGAAGAAAAATGTTTAGTATCCATTTTTTGTTTCCGTTAACGAAATGTCATCAAAATGCCAAACATATCTTCCAAAATTGTACTTTACTTTGGAACTACACTTGCAGTTTTTTTATTGCGGATGTACACCATGCAATCAATTTTTTGTACTGTATGCAATTATTTTTTTTAACATTATTATCAGGCCTTGGTTTTAAACTTATTTTGAGTTTTATTCTATTAAGGGAATTTGTCATTTTGTAATGAATGGATTCCCTCATTTTACACATCTTCTCTAGAATCAAGTTTAATTGCAGATGCATTCTGTAATATTTTGTATGATAATTTGAATCATATGTGTGAAAATTCACAATAATGAATGAGACTAAAAACCATTTACACTTCCTGGATAAACAGTGGATTCTGTTACCACTGTGACAGCCATTTCGTAACAGAATGTTTCATGTCGTTGTTAGGTGAAACCCAAACAAAGAATAAAACATTGTCTATTAGTAATTCTAATATGGGAACAATGGAAACCATGACGACCAGCTATATGAAAATCTCCAATAACATTATGACCGACGTCATAAGAGCCTTTACGCAGAAACAGACGACGTCATAATATGTTTTGTGCACAAAAACGTCAGTAAATCTTATGTAATGGTTGTCCTTACCCTGTACACTATATTAAATGCCATATTAGAATCGAAATAATTCATGTTCGCCGGTGGTTTGTAGTCGATTTACATATGGGTGTCCATTATTTTCGTTTATTTTACCCCTCGCTCTGCTACGCTACGCTCTGGGTAAAATATTAACGAAAATAATGGCCACCCATATGTTAATCTCCAACAAACCACCGGCGCCCATGAATTATTTCTTAAACAAAATTCATTTGAAGATATTTCCGTATACTGTGGAAATACTTTTATTCATGGACATCAATTTTCGTGGTTTTAAGAAATATCCCTATTTCGTGGGTACTGATTTCAAAATTCTATGCATTTAATCTCCAAGGAAAAATGTATTTCGTTTGGAACTTTAATTTCGTGGTTTAAGAGAACTACGAAATCCACGAAAATTGGAACCCCACAAACAATAGTTCTTTCAAGTATTTAACCATCTGCTTTTTTTTTAATTTCCAGATCCAGCTAATGGAGATCCTTTTTACTTTGGGACGACAAATCTTCTTTGTTTGTTAAACGCGAAAGAGAAAGGAAAGCGAGATGCTTCTCCATACAGAGCAACTTATGCCATATCTCACAGATGGGTCCAGTATAAAAGCTATGTCTTTGAACGTTTAAACAAAAAGGACACATTCCAGTATGGACATGCTACAGCCAGTGACAGATGTACTTCCGGACGAGAGAATAGTCCAGCAGGATACAGTAGCTTGAGTGTAGACTGCATTAAAAACTGCACAATGAAATATGCAGCACAGTATGGAACGTATGATCTTTGGACGAATAACTGCCATTATTTTGCTAACAGACTTGTAGATATATTGTGCCGAAAAAGATCTTGTCCATACTGGTGCCAGTAACTGGGCAGCATTTTAGTCCACTCACAAGCTCTTACTTTTTAGATAATTAAGCTCTGAATGTTCTTACTCGTTACTATTTTATATTAACATTGTACATGATTATTTATTTACAATGTAAAAAAAATATCACTAACGTTATTTAATCAAAGCTTGGATAGACTGTTTTTGAAATATCTTTTAGTTGTTTTTTGTTCGTTTTTTTCCTTCCCGTCCCGTGTAGTTATCAAAATTATACTTATTTGATTTTTTAACTAAACGATCCTAGATTCGCTGACTAGTTATCATTTTTCTTAAATGAAACTACCAGACGAAAATCGTGTCATTCAGAAAATAGTAGAAGAAAAAAAAATCAAAATACATTATTCTGATAAATATAAAGCGGGCATTATTTATTCTGTCCAAATTTGGTTTGCCAATTGTGAACTTCCCATTTTTGAGTAGTAATATACCCACACTTCAGCATATGGAGTGTACATTTCACAGCTCATTCGGTACTGTCGTGCATGTTTTGTAATAATGATTCGCAGATTATTAATAATGGATAGCATTTAAAAAGTTAACAAACGTAATATTTTGCCTTTTTAGACCCTTTCACTTTAAAAAAATGATATTATAAAATAAGAACTTACCTCTAATGTGATTATATTATTGTCTTCAAAAGATAAACAAAGCTGATATTCCCATAATTCAATAGTTTCAGTAATATAACATCGCTATTACAGTAATAATTCCTGGCTCGATTCGTACTTGGACGATAGTGATTAGGTTCCCGAGTTCCTATCGTTGTCCATGTTTGTCTTTTGTCATTTTATTGCTTTTCTTTTGCGGTTCCCTGGTGGATTGTGGTATGTGATTGTGGTTTTCGGCCATTGTAGGTGTTTCCTGTTATCTTTCTTATCTATATATCAATTTCGTTTCGTCCTTGTCGTTAAGGTGCTCTGTATGTAATCCTTATATTCCAATGTATTCTTGATTGATTGTTATGGCTCTTGCTTCATTATTAATTTGGAAATTTATTTATTTTTGAACGAAACGTTAATTAAACTCTGTAAACAAGGCAACTGTTCTGTAACTTATGAGTTCAGAAATCGGAAAAAATCTATAATAATTAACAAATATAATTTGAAAGGAGCATCATTTATTAGAATAATTTTTGCAATTTAATTTTAATACTTTTTGTATTGTGACATTAGTATTTTCTATTTAGACCGTTTACTCATTTTTTTGCAAGGGGACAGAATTGCAGAAAAGGTGCATTTTTGGACGTTAATTATACTTTCCTTTTTGCACAGAATAAAAATAAAACAAGAGGAAATATCTTTCCTAATTGGTTTGTGCAGAAAAAATCTCGCCTCATTTGTGTGCCAGCAATTAGGCAGAAAAAAATCACCCTTTTTAATTGTGACTTCGGTCAGAAATATTCTAGCTTTATTTATGCGTCTGTCCTAAACAAGGCATGATTTCGCCTCATTTGTGTGGCTTCATTTAGGAATTATCTGTCCTCATTAATGTGTCCTCATTCACGAATTACATATCCTCATTTGTCTAAAAACCGGAAAGCATAGCTTTACTTACATGTGTATGTGTGTTCAAATGGAAATAACCGTGCCTTATTTGTGTGTCTTCATCCAGGAATAACCTCGCGTCAATTACGTGTCAATTACGTGTCGCCAGTCACAAACCTGGCATCATTATACTGTACGAATTCAAAAACTCACCTCGCATCATTTATGTGTCAGTCACAAATAACCTTCTCTCATTTTATGTCTTCAGTTAGAAAAAAAAATCATGCCTCATTTATATGTGTTCATTCAGAAATATCCTCTCATCATTAATGTAAACAATGAAAGGATATGGAGTAAATGTACATGAGACAAAGTCTGTACACAATGAGCTTTACTAATATCTCATAGTAAGTATAACACGGCCCCTATCACCGGTTATAACACGGCCCCTATCACCGGTTAAAGCGGAATTCATTGATAAATGTCGAACAACGCTGCATACATGAGCATATAAAAGGATAAGGAGTAAATGTACATGGGACAAAATCCCTATGTATCTTTTGGTCATTTATGCGGGATCGTGAACAAATAGTAAAATAACTGCCGAAATATCTTTGCTTGAGATCATTTATGTGTCTTCATTCATAATAACCTCGACTCATTAATGTGTCTTTATTCAGCAATAACCTCGTTTCATTTATGTCTTCAATCAGAAATGAAATCACATTAATTATGTTTCGTTAGTTACAAAAAAGCCTCGCCCTATTTATCCGTCTCCAGTCATAACCCCACCTTATTTGTGTGTCTTCAGACCGAAATAGCCTTGCCTCATTATTTTGTCTTTACTGAGTACAGGGTAACTTCGTATAAAGGGTTTGTATTTTCACTAAGAAATAACTAGTTCTTCTTTTCTTCGTCACGACTAGCGTATCATTTGGGTCTATATGCTTTATTAGAAATATTTTATTTTCAATATTTTAATAGGTGTTTTTAATTGTGTTTGTGGTTTATTTACATATTGGTATTGCAGGTAAACTGTGATGATGATCATGAAATCATGAAGGAGTTAACTGGTTTAAGGGTCATAAACACTGCCACAATATTGTGTGCATCTTTTGTTTAAATGTTAATCACATGATTTAGCTTGACTGGTACTATGATTTTAATATTTTAACCTTACACTTAGAAAAAATTTGATTTATTTTAATGTATCTACTTGTCAAGACTATTTATTGACACATCGCTGCCTTTGCAGCACACTAATGCTATCATACGATTTAGACTATATGTGGTTGAAAATCATTAGGTCTGCTTGCGGGGGTATTTGGGTATCCATATATCGGTTTAACTCTACCGCTGGCTTCTGCTAGTGCTTGTACCAAGTCCGGCTGTCAAGAGTTCCTATCGTTGTTTACAATTGTCTTTTGTTTTTTTTTTTACTGTGTTTTTTTTTCTTGTGCAGTTCTTTGGTACATTGTGGCATGTGACTATATTTTTCGGTCATTGTAGGTGTTTCCTGTTATCTTTTTTATTCTATGTTACTGAAATTTTAGTATACTTATTGATGTGAGGTATGATTAATAAAATCGCCGCAATAAGCAGAAATAGGGTGTTGTAATTCACTTCAGGATTGTCGTTTTAATGGAAGATTAGTTTTAAGGGGAAAACTCTATTGGTTGTACGAACTACTTCTTTCTTCTCGGTATTTTTTAATTCATTATAAATATGTATATCAGTTAGATTAGCAGTTATACTTAACAGAGGATGGGAGTATCAAAGATTGTAAGTTTAAAATCTTAATTCAGGAAAGCATTTTTAACATATATGTGGAGAAAATAATTATGTTTATATTTAAAAAAAATAATTGAATTCTTCCCGTAAAAAAAATGAACAGAAAAATGAAAATGCAAAGAAACTTCCTTATCTGCGATGATTTTTTACGAAACCGGTATGAAAATTAGGAGATTTTAAACGAATATTTGCGACCGTACAATCATTATTTACGTCCTTTTAAGGATGTTTTCTCCTCAGAAGTCAAAATTCTTCTGCATCAAGTTTTACCGAAACCTATAATTTAAAATGCGAAGACCTTGAAAAAAAATTTTTTTTTGAAGAGAAAACCATTTGTCCGTGTGGATTTTTGTGCTATCAACATTTGAAAACCCCCTTTTTAGCTCACAGGCCAAAGGCTATATGAGCTTTTGCCATCACTCGGCGTCCGTCGTCCGTCCGTCCGTTAACTTTTGTTCAAAGATCTTCTCCTATAAAACTACTAAGCCAATACTAACCAAACTTGGCCTGAATCATCACCAGGGTATGCGCTTTCAAGTTTGTGTTTTTTATGTCCGTAGACCAAATAACATGACCGCTGTTACTAAAAATAGAACATAGGGGTAAATTGCCGTTTTTGATAATAACTAGAAAACCATTACAGATATAAAAATTCTGACATGGGGATAAAAACGATCAGCATGTTGTTATCTACTTGCCCTGCAATTTTGGAGAATATCCGTTTACCCGTCTTGCAGTTATTGCCCCTTTTCCGTAAAATTTTCAGTTTTTTTGTCACTTTGAGTCTTATATATTGAAAATGGTAGAAGATAGAAGTAAAGTTTGTATAATAAATATGGACAGCATAGTAAGATCTAAATGTCCTGCAATTTTGAAGAAAATCTGACAACCCACATAGGAGTTATTGTCGCTTTTTCTTTGAATTTTCACAATTTTTTAACGTTTTTACTTTTATTTCAAAAACTGTTTGAGATAAAGGTCAAATGTGAATTGCAAAAGTGTTGAGGTTTTCCAGAACTACAATTTCTACATATGTCCAGCAGGTACTCATCTCAATCAAGATGGCCGCCAGCGGGGGGAGATAGTTTAACATAGGACCCAATGGGAAATGCATTCAAAGATCTTCTCCTCTGAAACCACTGAGCCAATGGGGACCAAATTTTGTCATAGTAGTCTTTGGGTGGTTCCCTTTAAAGTTTATGATTTTTACGTTTGTACTTCATCCAAGATGGCTGCCATCGTGGAGCACAGTTTAACATAGGGACCCAATGGGAAATGCATTCAAATGTCTTCTCCTCTGAACCCACTGAGCCAATTGGAACCAAACTTGCTTGCAATAGTCTTTAGATGTTTTCCTTCAAAGTTTGTGATTTTATGTTTCATACCTCATGCAAGATTGCCGCCAGCAGGGAACATATTTAAACATAGGGACACTATGGGAAATGCATCCAAAGATCTTCTCCTCTGAAACTATATGTACCAAGCCAAATTGTACCAAACTGGGTCACAATAGTTCTTGGGCGGTCCCTTTTAAAGTTTGTGATTTTTGCATTCAGATGGCCGCCAGTGTGGAACATAGTTTTGACATGGGGACTCTACGGGAACATTCAAATGTCTGAACCTAGTGAGCCAATTGGAACCAAACTTGGTTACAATTGTCTTTGGGTGATCCCTTCCAAAGTTTGTGATGTTTAGTTTGTACCTCATCCAAGAATGAAAATGTAACATCTGGTGAACTGATTTTTAGTATGAATGGCTGGTCTATTGGTGACAATGAATAAAACCAGTCGCCAGGTGAGCGATACAGGCTCATGTGAGCCTCTAGTTTTGGTAATTATTTGCAAATTTCATCAATTTTGTCTCTTCTGGGGCATTTTTTATACAAATATCGATTTCTACCAATAGGCTTACGGTCATAATTTCTGGATTTGAGATCGCATTAATTTGGAGAAATAACACTAATAAAAAGCATACATCCATGACAAAATAAGAAAGTCTTGTAAGAAAATGAAAAAATCTTTAAAAGATCAAGAATTTTCAAATACTTGGACAATAATATCTTACGAACCCTTAGAAAAGCAACCACATGAATAAGATGCATACTTTTTTTTAAAAACTGATTTTGTATTTCCCTTGCCTCAAAATGAGCTAACTAAATTTCGGTATTTTGTTATTTGTTACCACTGGGCCGATGCCACTGCTGGTAGACTGTTAATCCCCGAGGGTATTTACCAACCCAGTAGCCAGTACTTCGGTGCTGGCCCCAAGAACCGATTTTATTTGAAAACTTGCAATATCTAAATTAAAGAACATTTTGTTAAGGTTAGTGAGGACAAATATTACGTGATTAAGCCATAAAAATGGCGAGAAAAAATTGAAATGTTCAGAATGAAATGAAATTTGCCAGGAAGGTTACTGAGTATGTGTAGAAACGAACTTTGGTTTTTAAAACATCAAAATTGCAACCGTTTCTATGGGAACAGAAAATGGCAGGAATTTTTAAATTGCTCCAAAATGACTGAAATTTGGCAGTAAGGTTACTTAGCATGTGTAGATACGAGTTATGGTCTTGAAAATATCAAAATGGCGGCCGTTGCCATGGAAACGGCAAAGTGGCGGGAAAATTCAAATTCCTTCGGATATGATGAAAAATGGAAATAATCTTGAAATAAGGTGAGAAAAAGAATATAATAATGAATGAACTCAGTAAAAGTGCTGAAAAGGGGGAAATAACTTTGAAAAAAATTAATCAAATAGAGAGATAGTAGTGAAAAAAGTGAATAATGTACACAATGGGATAAGAAAAGGGGAAATAATGATAGAATAAAACTTGAAAATTGTGGGAAGAGGGAATTCACCCTAGAACAACAGTAGCAGTCTCCCCTTTCTAAACAAGTAACGCAGACGTGATAGAAATACTGCTTGAACAAGCCACTGCTAATTTCCGTTTTATAACATCACTCCCCAGAAGTTTTGAACAAGAAAATATGACAAATATTAACTCATTCATTTAGTCAACGCCATCCAAAATATATCTTTATACAGCATAATATGTAATTCCGGTTAAAACGGTTGCCAGTTGGAAATACAAACTACAAGCATGCGCGTTCCTTTATCTCTCCTTAAGTCTCCTGTGGGGTCACGTGTCGAACTATTATACAAATATATCACAAAATTTGAATTTGTAGATGAAATATTTGTATTTATGATTAACAGTAGGCAAGAAAGTATCCACTTCCGGTTTGACATGTGTAACCTACAACTTCCTGTTCAAGTCAAGTGAAGACCGTAAACAGTCATATGACTTTTTAGGTTTGGTATTTGTGCAACAAGCACATCTGGTGACATCACTTCCGGTTTTTGTTATAGTAATGGCAAATTTTTTTGAGGGGATGAAGGCAATGTTGTCAACTTTGAATGCTTGTAGGTCTCTTAAAATCCTGGTTTGCTAAACTGATTTTGTTAATATTTTGAAGATATCATATAAAGGTATATATTTAAGTAAGAAAAACTAAAAGAAGTTTAAAAGTTTTTCTGAATTTCACTTTTTATGTCCCTCAAGGGGACAAAAAGTGATAAAAAA
>MJUU01036878.1:93688-103783 GCA_002080025.1 Modiolus philippinarum | reverse complement strand
GGAAAGGTGGTCCAGTATTTATACCGAAGAAAGGGTATATACTCAACAGTTTTATATTAGCCATTTTGAATTCGGAAGTATTTTTGGGGTCAGGTGTCCTCACTAATCTCAAAACCTAAGGAGTATTTCCCTCTTACATAGCTCTGTCCTTAGCCGGGTGTGGCTTTTGTATTTAAATTCCTTTTGTAATTTGTCTCTATAAACTTTTACACATATTTCGATTTATAGATTTCCAAATGCTTCGATTTGATCTGCACTGAAGAAATTAAGTTGTCGAAATGCGGATATGCAGAAACTAAATTCACAGTAACTTGTTATTTATAACGGAGATCAATGGTCAATTTTGGTCAAAAATGAAAATTTTTCATTTCTTGAAAAATACTGGTCGTAGGTACATAATTTTTTAAAACAATTTGGGAGGTCCATTATATAATACAAATCAATAAAAGAATTTCCCTTGTAAGGAAAGTTCTAAGAATTATTCATAAACGAGATTTAATGTGACGTGTTCTTTTTGGGGTCTATGAAAGATAGTAATTAAAGAGTTTTGCATCTTGATGTCTTTTTTTGGTAAACGTATCGGGGCATATTATGATGCAATCTACTCATTTTTTTGCAATATCAAATGGATAACGTTTGAATAATGAATAACGGCATTTCGAAGTTACTGTAAATATTCCGACAACTTATGTCTCTTCAATGCAGATCAAATGAAAATATTTGGTAGACCAGAAACCAACAATTTGTAAAACATGATAGTATTCTGAGAACCTAATTTATCGTTAATTTGTATGAATTTCCTTTGATCTACAGAGACTGATATTGTCAGTATCACCGAACTGGACACTATCACGAAAATATCGGTCACCGATAGGCGTCACGCGCGGGTTGCTATGCTGACGTCATGTTTTTTTACTATTTGTCGTGCTCATACGCGTAATACGTTGAATGAAGAATGCATATAAATTATTGAAAAAATAGTGCTAAAGTAGAAATTTCAGCTTATTGCAAGTTATTATAGAGTTTTATTTATCATTTTGTGAATGACCGATAAAAGAAATATAGGACATTTTGTTTTTGATACGGACTTTATCACGGCGTAACGCATCAAGCTCGCCCTAACGGGCTCACTTAATACTGGCCGTGATAAAGTCCGTATCAAAAACAAAATGTCCTATATTCCATATAGATATATTAACAAGGCATATATTGGTTATTGTTACATTGTCAATATTTTACTCTAAATCTACACCGATTCTAGGAATTCCGGAATTTTGTTTTTGTTTTCGTTATTGTATGTCGTCCATCGGATGGCGCTTATCCGACAAGTGAAATGTTTCAGAGTTTTCAGAACGCAATCTGGCACACAAATCCGATGTATGTTAATCTATCATAGTTTTTGGTGGTTCCATGTAAACATATCAAAGATGTCTTTAGGAAAAATTTTTTTCAAAATTACTGGTGTTGTAATGTTTAATTGCACTAAGATCGATGTCTTGTCTCTTATTTATCTTCAGGTACTGATTATGGTTTGCTTAATGGTGAATGTAAACTGTTGGTGTCGCTGGAGATTTATGCCCGGATTGTGCAGTGGTGAGTATATAAAATTCTTTACAGCAATCATAAGTGTGGCTAGTGGTATAAAAAAGATACATAAATACCAGCAGTAGGAATTTGTTATATTTTGATATTCTTACAGGTAAATAAATTACATTGTAGGTTCAGATTCAAAACAAATGTCAGGTTTTCAATCCGAAAGCGTAGACACTGACTGTTTTGTATTGACTGGTTCTGATGGACCGGTAAATCATTGTCGGACTTGGTAATTTTAACATTCACAATTCCGTGGTATGGGGAGATAACTTAGTTTTTCTCTTTCGCAATTCTGAAATAAATAAAAAGGAAGTTTGAGGTAGGTTTTATTAATTCAATTAATTATTTCGAAATTGAAATATTTTTTTTTCACACAGCAAATATATATATTAATTTTTCAACAACAAAAAATTACCACCCTGCATTCATTTGTTTATAGCGAGAACGAGTTATTGGATGTGGTTTGTTTCCATTGATTTATTCACTTGTTTACCTTTTCGGGGCCATTTAGGGCTTACTATATGGTGTGAGGTTCCTCACTGTGTTGAAGACCATATGGTGACCCCTAGATGTTTTGTTTTTTGTCGTTTTAACCTGGATATGGGATGTTGTCTCCTTGACATTTACCCCATTTCCTTTCTTTTTCATATTATGTCACAAAGAATGTGTTAAAGTTTCATGAAAATCTATTTAGTGGTTCAACAGGAGTAGAGGATAAGAGATGGGTACCTATTTTTAATGACTGGCAAAGTCCATGCTTTGCTATTGGAAACCCCAAAAATCAATCAAACCAAATTATGATATAGGAGGTGCACATCTGCATTATGTCACAAAGACTGTATTAATGTTTCATGAAAATCTATTTAATGGTTCAGGAGGAGTAGCGAATAAGAGATGGGTACCCCCCTTGTAATGTAATGGCAAAGTCCATGTTTTGCAATGGGAAACCCCTAAACTCAATCAATCGAATTCTGAAACAGGAGGTGCTTATCTACAAATGTCACAAAGACTGTGTTAAACTTTCATGAAAATCTATTCTGTGGTCCAGGAGGAGTAGCGGATAAGAGATGGGTACCCCCTTGTGATGTAATGGCAAAGGCCATGTTTTGCTATGGGAAACCCCAAAAATCAATCAAATCAAATTCTGAAATAGGAGGTGCACATATACATTATGTCACAAAGACTGTGTTAAAGTTTCATGAAAATCTAAGCAGTGGTGTAGGAGGAGTAGCGGATAAGAGATGGGTACCCCTTGTAATGTAATGGCAAAGTCCATGTTTTGCAATGGGAAACCCCAAAATTCAATGAAATCAAATTCTGAAATAGAAGGTGCACATCTACATTATGTCACAAAGACTGTGTTAAACTTTCATTAAAATCTATTTAGTGGTTAAGGAGGAGTAGTAGATAAGAGAAGGGTACCCCTTGTAATGTAAGGCAAAGTCAATGTTTTGCAATAGGAAACCCCAAAATTTGCACATCTAGATTATGTCACCAAGACTGTATTTAACTTTCATGAAAATCTATTCAGTGGTTCAGGAGGAGTAGCGGATAAGAGATGGGTACCCCCTTGTACTGTTATTGCTAAGTTCATGTTTAGATATGGGAGACCCCAAAAATTAATCAAATGATATTCTGAAATAGGAGGTGATTATTTACATTATGTCACAAAGACTGTGTTAAAGTTTCATCTATTCAGTGGTTCAGGAGGAGTAGCGGATAGGAGATGGTTACCCTCAGGCGTAACGGAAGGACGGACGGACGGACGGACAACCCTATTACTATATACCCCCGGGGGTATAGTAATTGAAAGTTAGATTTCTTGCAAGGAAGTTAATTTTCAGCTAAGTTTCTGCAATTTAATGGATTTTTACATACTTCATTCTAAATTTAGAAAAAAATGAAACGGTAGTTTTTTTTCTAAAATTCTGTTACATGTATATCTTACGTATACTTATTTTCTTTCTATTCTCAGTTTTTGGTGAAAATTAAATGACTCAGTTTTTCAAGTTTTTAAATACTGTAAAAAATTTGGCCTATACTGTTCAGAACACCCCAGGCCTGTATTTCAGTTCAAACTATCAAGATTTATAAGTATACTTCTTGCGTAATTCCACACTTGTTTTAACTACAGAATTTTGCATTTGACACATTTTTATATCAAATACAACTTGTTTTATACACCAAAATCAAGTTCTGAGTAGACCAAATTATATGTTGAAACAGGGTACCTTTGATGAGCAAGTTACACAGAAAACGCAACGGCAAAAATATTTAAATAAATTAAAGTTTTCACGAACATATATTCTTTAATAACTGTAATTATTGAAAAAAAAAATTAAAAGTGGAAATTTTTATGCTTGCATAGGTCTAACCCCTTAAACAATCGCAAGTAAGTCAATATTCTTTTGTATAGATTTCATATAATAGGGTTAAGTTTGGTGTAATTCTTGCCATTGGTAAGACAGCACTGTGGCTTTTCCGAAGCTTTAAAGGATAAACTGTTATTTAGCGTTGCCGCCCAACATTGTACGGAATTACAATGAATTTATTGTATACAGTAAAATACAACACATGGATTAGGATTTTATTTCATATCACCCCACGATTTGAATTTGGCTACTTGATAAACAACATTGAAGCTGATGAGGGGTCACTTCTTGATACAAGTGAAAAGCATAACGAAATTTACTGTTTCTTATGCAACTTCGGTATTTTTTTGTATTTTGAGCACTTTATTTATTTTCAGAAAGAACAAAGAAAAATCCTTTCTACTTTGGGACAACAAATCTATTTTGCTTGTTACACGTGGAAGGGAAAGTAAAGCGAGAGGCCTCTACATACAGAGCATATACTGCCAAATCTAACAGATGGGTCCCGTATAACCGAGATGCATCTCCGCACAGACCAACTCTTGCCATATCTCACAGATGGGTCCAATATAACGGCTATATATTTGAACGTTTGAACAAGAGAGACACATTCCAGTATGGATATCCCACAGCCAGTGACAGATGTCGTGTCAAACGAGAAAGAAGACCAGCAGGATTTAGTAGCTTAAGTGTTGAGTGCATTAAGGGTTGCACACGGAATTATGCAGCACACTATGGAAAATACGACATTTGGAAAAATAATTGTCACCATTTTGCAAACACACTTGTAGATGTACTGACCAAAAGTATATCTTGTCCACACTGGTGCCTTGACATAAAGATAATTGAATAAGGCAATAAAAGAATGAATAATCGTAACACAATAAACAAGAAATATCCAAAACGCATTTCACATTTTGATACTGTTATCCAATAATTAACAAGCATAACAATAAAATTACATATAGTGTTTACATTTATTATCATAAATTTTGCATTGAGATTTCGAAAGAGACACAACGGTAGTACAGTACCGAAGGAACAAAGAAGTGGTATTTACGAAAATTGAAGTAGAAAGGCATGACAAAAACGGGAACATGTGAAAACAATGACTTGAGACAGCTACAAAGCACAGAAATAAAAAATCATAAATATTCAAAACCAAGGCACTCACATCGTGAACTCCCATGAAACTGAGAGTGATATCAGGTGCTCCGGAAGGGTAAACATATCCTGCTCTGTTAACAGCATGTCCTGCTCTGTTAAAACTATGTTTTAGTTTTACTCTATTCAGGAGAATCCGAGTTTTTTCGTCAGTTAAATTATTGCTTAAATTGAGATACATGTACTGTTGTCGCATTACCTTTTGTGATGATTGTGTTATGTTATGTTTGTTTTGTCTTCGTCATTTTAATATCTTTTGAGATTATGGTCTTCCAAAAGTTTAGATTTTATCTGCACTGAAGAGACATAAGTTGTCGAAATGCGCATATGCAGAAAATAAATTCACAGTAACCTCGGTATTTTGTTACTGGTGTTTTCTGTCCGTATGTCCTCCTTATATTGCCATATATTAGGATAAATATGCTAAAACAATGTTCAAAGCATTTACTGACATAATGTTTTATGTTTTATTTTCCATGAATCTGTTTTTGTTGGGACATGCAACAACTTCCCTATGTGTTTGGTCTAAGTTAATTCCATTTATAGATTTAATTTGTCAAAGAAATTTTTCCCCTTAGGATTGCACTTGACAGAGGAAAATTTCATATAACATGCCGTATGATTCGCACGAAAATTCGGTCCTTCTATTAGTAAATAAGGGATCTCTGGAATTTTTTAATTCACCAGCATTGACCATTTTCGTTTCAAATTACCTCTGATTTATACATAAACACACATATCTAAAATAGTTAGAAAAAAAAACATGTGTTGTGAAATGGCCACACATTAATAATATGAACAAAATAAAAATGATAAAGTAGGTCACAAAAGTAAAATTACACCAAGTTATACAAATTAGAAAATGACTAAAATGACATTTTTAGTCATTATTTGATTTGTAAATTTTGGTGTACTTTACTTATTAATTTGGCCTACTATATCATTAAATAATTGTGTTCATATGTATATCATATGGAGTTACCAGAACAAGACACTAATTGAAAATGCTTGAATTTGCTTTTGCAATTTTTTCACTTACTTATATTTTAGCATCATATATACATCGGCGAACAATGAAAATATCTATGATGACAAATCAAAAGCACGCCAATTCAGATGCAAAATATGAGCTCAATTTGCTTTGCATCTGATGTGCAATCTAGATGTCTTTAAATATGGACAAAGGAACTATATTTTATATTGTCTGTTGAACAATTGCCTCAGATGTTATAGATAGTTTTATTGTTTCAGAAATAACGGGCTAAATGTTCCGTTTCACAATTTAAAATTACTATATAAACTTCTTAAAAAAAAACAGCTGCGCTAAGTTGCATGATACGCCCGTCATTACCCCTTCAAAACTTTAAGTGATTTACCAACATTTTCCAAATGTTTTAATTTAATTGTCACTGAAGAGAAATACGTTGTCAAGTTGCTCATATGCAGAAACTAAATTCACAGTAACTCCGGTATTTTGTAAGTTATTACCACTGGGCCGATGCCTCTGCTGGTGGACTCTTAGTCCCAGAGGATATTCACCAACCCAGTAGCCAGTGCTTCAGTGCTGGCCCGAAATCTGATCTTTATTTGGAATCTTTCAATAAATAAATTGAAGAAAAAATTGTTAAAATCCAAGGAGTATCTCCCTATTGCATAGCTCTATCCTTAGTTGGTTTTGGCTTTCTTTTTTTAGATTCTATTGTATCAGTTTTAATACATGTTTCGGTTATGGATTTGCAAATGCTTTAATTTGATCTGCACTGAAGAATCATAAGTTGTCGAATTTCGCATATGCAGAAACTAAATTCACAGTAACTCCGGTATTTTGTAATTTATTACCACTGGGCCGATGCCTCTGCTGGTGGACTGTTCCTCTCCAGGGTATTCATCAACACAGTAGCCAGTGCTTCTGTGTTGGCCCGAAAGCTGATTTTTATTTGGAACCTTGCAATATCCAAATTGAAGAAAATTTTGTTAAAACCTAAGGAGTATCTCCCTCTTGAATAGCACTGTCCTTAGGTAGTTTGGGCTTTCTTTTTAAGATTCTATTGATTATTTGTCTTTTTTAGTTTTTACACATGTTTCGGTTATGGATTTCAAAATTTTTATTTTGATTTACACTGAAGAGAAATAAGTTGTCGAAATGATCATATACAGAAACTAAATTCACGGTAACTTCGGTGTTTTGTTATTTATTACCACTGGGCCGATCCCTCTGCTGGTGGACTGTTTGTCCCAGAGGATATTTGCCAACAAATATTTGCCAGTGCTTCGGTGCTAGCCCGAAAATGTTTTTTATTTGGAACCTTGCAATATCTATATTGAAGAAAATTTTGTTAAAACCTAAGGAGTATCTCACTCTTGAAATGCACTGTCGTTAGGTGGTTTGGGCTTTCTTTTTTTAGATTCTGTTGATTATTTGTTCTCTCTTAGTTTTTACACATGTTTCAGTTATTGATTTCCAAATGTTTTAACTTGATCTGCCCTAAAGAGACATAAATTGTCGAAATTCGCATATGCAGAAACTAAATTCACAGTAACTTTGGTATTTTATTATTTAGATAAGGGTACAAGAAAATCGAAATTTCACGAAAAAGTAGACAGATGGTGAGCCTTTCATACCAAATACCTTTACAAAGTTTGAAGTGAATTGCCGAAATGGTTATCAAATTAGAGCGCAATTTGTAAACAAAATGTCTTTAAATTGACGAATAAAGGCCCTTAACTCTTACCAAAACCAAATCGAAATATCACGAAAAAATATATAGATCATGGGGGAATCATACCCAATACCTCTACAAAGTTTGAAATGATTTGACTAGATGGTTGTCAAGTAAGATCGCGACATGTAAAAATAATGCCTTTAAAATCATGAATAAAGTCCAATAACGCTTTCTAGAAAATCGAAATTTAACAAAGTAAAAGCATACAGATTTTGAGGCTATCATACACAATTCCTCCACAAAGTTTGAAGCGAATTAACCAAATGGTTGCCAAATTAGAGCGCGACAATGGGATGGACAGACAGACGGACAATCGGACATCGGTATACGTCCGTCATTAGTCGGGCGTATAAAAATCCTTTTGATGAGGTATGTATGATTTCTGTATGTCGTGCATTTCTTACTTGTTATTTGATCCAACTGAGACTTATTATGTCCTAAGAATTTTTGTACAGATTTCTTGTTTTCAATGTGCACTTTAGCTTAAGTCGGTGAAAATTTACATTTGCACACTCGTCGTCGCTCCATCTTTCTCTATTAGCACCTCCTCAGCAGTCCTTTTCACAAAAAATCTTACGATAAAAATTAGACGTAAGTCTTTAACATTTCATATTGACTTACGATTAGAATTTATGGTAAGATTTTTTGTGAAAAGATTGGTAAACACCACTTTAGATCTTTCCAAATGGGGGTGATAACAAAATTGCCGAACAGAATCGTCAAGAACCGGAATCCAAAGGATAAAAAAAACAAAGCAGGTATAAACCACCGTGTAATTGTCAACCGCAAAGGTCTTGACTTGGTACAGGTATTTCAAAAGAAGTGGTGAGTTAAACCTATTTAATGGCGCTCCACACCTACCCTTTCATTACGTAGTGTCCAGTAGCAACTCAACAACAGTTGCTATTGAAAGTTCGTAGACTGCAAAAAAATATTCGAGTTCCCGAGTTCCTATCGTTGTCCATGTTTGTCTTTTGTCATTTTATTGTTTTACTCGTGCGGTTCCCTGGTGGATTGTGGCATGTGATTGTGGTTTATGGCCATTGTAGGTGTTTCCTGTTATCTTTCTTATATTAATTTTTGCATTCCTTTAATCACAACTGCAGTGTGGAGTTAGTAAAACTATTCCCCGTGATTGTGGTGTTTAAGGGCTTTTTTACAAGTGACAGAATGCATTGGCAATGACCGTTCATTCAGAGTTACAATGTCATGATTTAGATAAAAGATATTTTTGACGCTCATGGTAAAGTATAAAATATTTTACGAAAGGATATGGAGTAAATGAACATGAGACCATAACACATATGTTAACTCCAACTGCAATAATTTTAATGAGCTGTATGGCCATTTCGGAAATTAATTCCTCATCAGCAGCACTAGAACCCAAACAAAGGCAATCCATAATTTCAAAAAGTGTTTAAAATGCATAAAACCAAACGAAATCCGAAAAATCAGTAATATCAAATATAGCTAAGGACAAAACTACGATGGAGGGAGTTAATCCTTAGGTTTTAGAATTTACATAAATTTAGATAATAGAAATTGGACAAAGTGTACACATGAGATATCATCTCATGTACAAGTACATCATATCTAAGAAAAATAAAGAGCATACATCTCTACCACGGGGAATTGTTTCTTAAATATAATTTAAGAAAACACTCTATCAAATCCACGATTGCCTCTTCACATTCAAATTTGGCTAATTTACCTGTTTCGGGACTAAATCCGGTAGTCAGACTCACTCCTCTAAAAATACCCAAATTATGTCAATCAATACAAACATCTAGATATACAACAGCTTCTTTGTTTAACAAGAGCAATCGTGGATTTTCTAAAATTCAAAAGTGCAACGCCAGGAAATGTGCTACTTGTCCTCGCCTCGTCAAGGAGAATACTGTAAAATCTAATGTCAATGGCAGGAACTTTACTATCAAATTCCCCGTTGACATCTCCTGAGAAACAGCCAGCCTGGTATGTTTGATCACCTGAACTAAACCAGGCTGTGGAATTCAGTACGTAGGGGAAACTGGTCGTTCTTTAAAACGACGCACCCAGGAGCACTTGTATCGCATTCGGTTCCCGAAAAAGTTTAGATCTTACATTTATCAACATTGCTCGATTTATAATCATGATAGAAAGTTTATTAAAATTCAACCTCTTGAAATTGTAGAAAAATCCCCTGACCAATCCAAGAGAGAATTTGTAAGATCAAGAAGACAATGTGAACTGTCTTGGATACA
>MJUU01036878.1:80205-92436 GCA_002080025.1 Modiolus philippinarum | reverse complement strand
TGTATTAAAGAGTTAGTTATCAAATACTGTGAAAAAACCTATCAAAACTCTGGTGTAAATTACTTTTGGAGTGTAAAAAATTCCATTAAAGTTTTAGATAAATAAAAATCAATAAAAAGACCAGTTTCGTCTATTGACAGTTATGATTTTTCTACACTTTATACAACCCTTCCACATAAATTGATTAAATCAAAATTGGGACAACTTATTAAATGGTCTTTCAAATTTTCTGGTCTACAGTTCATTTGTTGTAATAAAAAGCAAGGATTCTTCTCTAATATCATTTACCATAATCATAGTTTATGGACTTGTGATGACATGATTAAGGCACTGAATTTTTTGCTGGACAATATTTTTGTTCGTTTTGGCAACATCGTTTATCGACAGGTCATTGGAATCCCCATGGGCACAAACTGTGCACCTCTCATTGCAGATCTTTTTCTGTTCTGTTACGAACGGGACTTTATGAAAAAACTACAGAATGGAACCGTACAAATCAGTGATCAACTTATTACAATTGTCAACGATAACAGCAGGTACATCGACGACATCCTTACTATTGACAATCCCCAGTTTTTAGACTATGTTGACCTCATATACCCGCAAGAACTGAAACTTAATTAAGCAAACGATGATTCTAAATACTGCCCATTTCTTGATCTTACTATCATCATTGACTCTGGCAAAATTATAACTAAAATTTATGATAAAAGGGATGATTTTGATTTAACAATTACTAATTTCCCTTTTCTTGATGGCGACGTTCCTGTAGCTCCATCATACGGCGTGTATATATCACAACTAGTACGATTCGCACGCGTCTGTTCTACTCTTGACGAATTAAATGAGCGTAACCTTACTATCACATCCAAACTTTTACAACAAGGTTACAGATTTCATAAATTGATTAACACCTTAAAGAAGTTTTATAGAAGATATGAAGATTTGATTTCTAAATATGGTGCGAATCGCAAACAGCTTATTACTGAGGGCATTTCTCACCCTCAATTTTATGGAAATGTTGTTAAAAAATGTCAAAAACTGATAAAAAATCTAGAAAAACTGGGACGTAACTTACATTCTTTACGTTATAGGGGATATTGACAGGGTATTCTTCAGGATTCCGTTAAATTGGCTTTGGGATCCAATGACCTGAAGATATTACAGGTATACTGGCCTCTCACTGATACTGCCGATGTCTAATGAAATCTATGATAATTCTTAACCAAACCCTTTGGGGAGTTTTGAGTTTGATCTTTCTTCCGTAGTGCGACAGTGTTTTACCAGCAGACTAAGCTCCTTGAGCTAGCCGGCAGTTTAGCAGCAGCACTCCTCGACCCATCTTTCTAAATTACGTTTTGTCTTTTTCTTTCTTTCTCAAGATTGTGGTCTTGGAGGTAGTAGTCTACCTGTATTGGGTTTTATTTGTATGTTTTATTATACTATAGGGAAACGGGATAGAGAAAGGGGAGGTTTGGTTCCCATAAACCGGTTTAACCCTACCGCTAGCTCTTGCTTGTGCCGGTACCAAGTCCGGCTATCTCGAGTTCCTATCGTTGTCCATGTTTGTCTTTTGTCATTTTATTGTTTTTCTGGTGCGATTCCCTGGTGGATTGTGGCATGTGATTGTGGTTTATGGCCATTGTAGGTGTTTCCTGTTATCTTTCTTATATTAATTAATTGTGGTTTATGGCCATTATAGGTGTTTCCTGTTATCTTTGTTATATTAATTCATTTAAGAGCCTATTGATAAATCTACTTCCGGTTCGTATTTGGAGCTTTGTTATACATTGACGAGGATAATGTTTGAAAACGTTATGATTTAACTTGCAAATTGTAAACTTTTCATCCCTTAGCAGTATTATACATACTATTAATCCTATTTTCTATTCTCACCCGATGCTACTATCGAGAATGTAGCTAATTCAGTAATTGGTAAGTTAGGAATATGTTCAGCATTTGTTACTTTCGTTCTTTCAGAAATTATATGGTCGTTACCATGAAATCATTGCGAAATTTAACGTGTCTGTGTCCAAAATGAGAATGGATATTTTCAGCTATAGATTTTATATTTTCATGTATTAGTATTCCACCTGGCTTGATTCACTGACAGTGTTTACACTTTAGGAGCAACTGACATTACTCCTGTTGTATGAGAGGTCTCGCTGTGAGTGTTTGATTTTAATGTTATTTTTTGTGATCTTCCTATGTCCTACTGTAAACAAATAAATTTTCGAGCCGTCTTTTTTCACGGTTTTCAAATCAAATTTCATTTTGAGTAGTTTTGAATTTGCGATGGCCGGTCAAGCTATTTAATCGCCCAAGAACATCACAATATTTGCGACAATTGTATTTTTGTGCTTAATCCGGTAAAAATATCCAAGTTTGCAGTATTTTGGTGTTGCCATTGTCTTCGGATAATTCTTTTTTTTGGACTGACGATGTCCAAGTTTGCAGTAGTTTGGTGTTTCCATTGTCTTCGGGTAATTCTTTTTTGGACTGACGATGTCCAAGTTTGCAGTAGTTTGGTGTTGCCATTATCTTCGGATTATTTTTTTTTGGACTGACGTTGGCCAAGTTTGCAGTATTTTGGTGTTTCCATTCGTTTTGGATTATTCTTTTTTGGACTGACGATGTCCAAGTTTGCAGTATTTTGGTGTTTCTATTGTCTTTGGATAATTCTTTTTTGGACTGACGATGTCCAAGTTTACAGTATTTTGGTGTTTCCATTGTCTTCGGATAATTCTTTTTTGGACTGACGATGTCCAAGTTTGCAGTATTTTGGTGTTTCCATTGTCTTCGGATAATTCTTTTTTGGACTGGCTATGTCCAAGTTTGCAGTATTTTGGTGTTTCCATTGTCTTCGGATAATTCTTTTTTTGGATGACGATGTCCAAGTTTGCAGTATTTTGGTGTTGCCATTGTCTTCGGATAATTCTTTTTTGGACTGACGATGTCGAAGTTTGCAGTATTTTGGTGTTGCCATTGTCTTCGAATTATTCATTTTTGGACTGTCGATGTCCAAGTTTGCAGTATTTTGATGTTTCCATTGTCTTCGGATAATTCTTTTTTGGACTGACGATGTCCAAATTTGCAGTATTTTGGTGTTGCCATTGCCTTCGAATTATTCAATTTTGGACTGAGGATGTCCAAGTTTGCAGTACTTTGGTGTTGTCATTGTCTTCGGATTATTCATTTTTGGACTGAAGATTCGATTCTTACTTATTGATACAGATGTCTTGGTTTTTTCCTCTGTTTTCTCGTTCTGTGATGC
The DNA here is from genome assembly GCA_002080025.1 of Modiolus philippinarum. Lineage (NCBI taxonomy): Eukaryota > Metazoa > Mollusca > Bivalvia > Mytilida > Modiolidae > Modiolus > Modiolus philippinarum. The sequence continues at coordinate 89,162 of MJUU01036878.1, read as the reverse complement.
CTTTGTACTAATTTATGTAATTTTGACGTCCCTTGTTTCTCTGGTATTCTGTCGTTGGTTTTACAACAATCCCAAAGACTTCATGAATAGGTAATATAGGCTTTCATATGATCGATTCTTTGTATCAAAGTATTAATACCAGCAATTCTTTACTATCATTTGTATGTAAATATCTTTCATTTCTTCTCAGAAAATGCTTTGTGTCCAATTGAAGTTTGCTTCAAATTAATTGTTGAAATCAAGGATACTACAGATACTTCCACATCAGTCTCTTTCCTTGACCATCTTGAAATTGACAACAGAGGTACACTACAAACTAGGCTATATGACAAACTCGATGACTTCACTTTTCCAATAGTCAACTTCCCTTTTCTTTGTAGCAACATTCCAAAAGCATCGCCATACGGAGTTTACATCTCCCAAATCATTCGCTATTCAAGGGCATGTGGTCGATACAGGGGCTACCTTGATAGAGCTCGGTTGCTTACAAATAGGCTACTTAAGCAAGGGTATGTTGCCCATAACTTGAGGTCATCACTACAGAAGTTTTACGGTCGACATCACGATCTTGTGCACCGCTGTGGGATATCTGTGTCCCAGACGATAACAGATTTTACTCTTGGTCACTAAAGTTTGTTTTTCCTCTTCCGGATTTGACTTTACTACCGGAGTTGACATGTTCAACTCGGCGACTGTCTTAAAAGAAACAGGAGATGCTTAATCTACCGGTGCACCTGATCTCACCCATGATTTTTTCTATTGGGTCCGTGTTGTTCATTTTTGTATATGTGCGTTTTTTCATTTTATTTTCTGCGCCGTGCTCATGTTTTGTCTTTGTTTCTTATTTTAACGTGAAATTTTGAAAGATATTGACCTATGTATTATTCTTCCTTATTTGAATATGACTTACTTGGGTGGGTATAATTACTGAACATATTTAAATTTGAAGTGCTATGCATATCTTCCTTATTGGATACTGCCATGTCATTGCTTCCCAAGGGAAATATTAAAATATAAAATAGAGCCTTTTTTCCTCGAATGTGAGCCGTCTTCTTATTTAATAAGTTGTGTACTTAACGTGATAAGAGCCCTTCAGTCTATTACAAGTAATCTGATTTGTATAAGACAATTTTAAACTGAATTTAAAGTCCAAAGGCTGTCAAAACATTTTTAGTATCAACTGATTCTGATATATCAACAGATAGTCTTCTATACAAGTCTTCCATACACATTGGTAACATGCCTGTTGGTCAACAAGTCCGTGGACGTGTCAACAGACGCCCTTTTCCGCTTGTCGACCATTAGTTAGATTATTTTCATGATGGTGTTGTTTTAATCACAAAGTAAATATGTGAGCAGTAGATCTACGTTTGATGAGGTAAAATAGCATGTCAATAGAATAATGAACTTAAAAAAGATCTTTTTATTTGCCTCGTCAGCAGATCGACATGTTGTGAGGTAATGAGGTTTGCTTGTCAATTTGATATCCAAAACAACTTTTAGAAGTCAACATACCAAGAGGGCGACCGTTCAGCTGTCTTTTGGAAAAAAAGTTTCTGCTTATCTTTTTTGTAAATATCAAAAAGCAAATAATCATAATTATGAAATGCGCTCTTCATGCTGACGAAACATTATTTGGGTCTAGTATATCAAAAAAGGCCCATTTAAAAGGAATGAATAAGCTGCCACCTTCTGTTGCGAAGACACTGCGAAATAATATAAACTTTATCAATACAAACTGAAAAATTGTTCTGTCCAAAATATCTGCAAGACTTTTCAATGTAAATTTAGATTAAAACTGCAGTAGGAGAAGAAGAAACTTTGATGGCACGTTACCATGAATTTGAAATAATGTATTCAAGTTTTAATGTAATTTATAAATGTAATCTATTTAAAAATGGAAACACTAAAATTTATAAAATAGGCAACGTTTGAAAAGATGATCATTTTCAAACTTCGTACTTAATATAAAAAAGTCATTTTATGACTTCTTAAGATTCCGATCGTGATTTATATACTAGTTTAGTACTGTTCCAGTGAATAGACGACTATTTAAAGATTGATTTATCAGTAGCTCACCACAGGTAACTTTAGTATTTAAAGTAAGTTAGAACCGAACCGTCAATCCAAAACGAACAATCTAAGGATAATGGCAACATCAGAAACAAAAAAGGAAGAAAATCCAGAGACAGAACATGGGTACGACACAGAAAAGAAAAACGAAGACACACACACACACACACACAAAGATGAACAACACGGACCCAATAAAAAACCATGGGTGAGGTCAGGTGTACCGGTAGAGTTAGCATCTCCTGCTTCTTATAAGACACCCGCCGTGTTGAACATGTCAAATCCGGTAGCAAAGTCAAATCCGGTAGAGGAAACAACAATTAAGCTTTAGAGGGAAAGATCTGTTGTCATCTGGGAAACAGATATCCCATAGCGGTCCACAAGATGGTGATGTCGACCGTAAAACTTCTGGAGGGAAGACTTCAAGTTTTGGGTAACATACCATTGTTGAAGTAGCCTATTTGTGAGCAACCGGGTTCTATCAAGGCAGTCAATGTATCGAACACAGGCTCTTGAATAGCGAATGAGCTGGGAGATGTAAACTCCACATTCCGGCGTTGTTGGAATGTTGATACAAAAAAGGGAAGTTTACTATTGGAATGGTGGAGTCATCGCGTTGGTCGTACAGCTTAGTTTGAAGTCTACCTCTGTTGTCAATTCCAAGGTGAAGGTCAAGGAACGAGGCTGATGTAGAAGTGTCTGTGGTATCCTTAATTTCGAGCTCTTTCGGATGGATCAAATGAAGAAAATCACCAAAGCGAGGATTGTTTAGTGACAAAATATCATCTAAATAACAGAAGCTAAATTGAAGGATTTTATCTTTATTTTGGAGAAGCCCATCGATGATTTCAGCTTCATAAGAGTGAAGAAACAGATCGGCTAGGAGATGCGCACAGTTTGTGCCCAGGAGAATTCCGATAGTTTGTTGAAAAACAAGTGCTCCAAACTGGACAAATATATTGTCTATCAGAAACTCTAACATTTTAATCACTTCTTGTCTAGAGTCGTTGTTTTCTGTGTTCTCGTTTTTGCAATGTCTTTGGACTTCGATTTTTGTGGATTTCAACTTGTTCGATTTGTGTTCTACTGCCGTTGTTTCCTCTGTATATTTTTTCTCCGATTCGGAGTAATTTTTCACAAAGTAGGCTTTTTCTCTACCTACAACAATGTACCTATATCTTCGTTCACCGCTCTTACGTGAGAAACATCTATGAATTAAACCTTTCAGCCGAGATTTTCGTTGTTCATGAGGAATAGTAGTGTAAAGTGTGGAGAAGTCGAAAGTTTTAATGCTGTTACAGTGTGAAAATGATCTTGAGTTTAAGATGTGAAGTAGATCTTTGGAGTTTTTCAAAATCCACATTTCATTTACACCGCCTCTTGAAAAGCGGTATGTTTGAAGGCCCTCTTTAACAGCTGTCAAGATGGAGGTTAGTAGATATAGGTTTTGTAGAGCATTTGGCAGATCCAGCGATGTATCAATTCTTTGTATGGGCATTTATGTAACTAATGTATCCAGTACAAAGAGAGGAGATCTGTGTCTTTATCCTTGGTGGAAATCCCGAAGGAAAGCGAAACAGATTTATGGTTTTGTAATATCTCATCCTTTGACAGAGTTGTAGCTGTGTAAGTTGGATTGCCGTTGGAATTATCAATGCCTAGTTCTTTCTTTAAACAATTTATATAATGATTTTTGCAAATAAAAATGATATTATTTGGGGCCTTTTCGGCAGAACGACGACATATTTGTCATAAATGGAGGACAAGTAACTGGCCACATCAGCATTTTTGAAAATTGAATTTTAAAAGATTGACTAATCAGTAGCTCTACCACAGGTAACTTTACTACTCTTATGTAACATTTTGAATTATACATTTCGGAAAATTAAAATTTGAAGTTTCGGTCCGAACTCTGTTTCAAGATTCCTTTTTTACTTAATACTTGGATGATCATTTCTTTTAACTGTCTATGACCTTTCAACAGCAATTGCTGCTGAGTTGCTACCGGACACTACCGCAATGACAGGGGAGGTTTGGCTAAACATAAAATCAGTTTAACCCATGATTTCTTTTTAAATGCCTATACCAAGTTAGGAACATTACAGTCGACAATTTTTCCGGCGGTCTCCACCTGCTTTGTCTTTTTGTCTCTTCGGCTCTTGACATCTCTGTTCGGTAATTTTGTTAATACCCCCATTTATTTTAATATTTCAGTTTTTTTAACAGCTTATATCTCAATATTATTTTTTAATTTTACTTTGACCTTGAAAGCTGTTACTTAATCAATAATTTATTATCGTCAATGTTCGACGAATTTAATTATCGGTAAAATTATTTGACCCTTGTTTGTTTGGACAGTTGGCTTAAACGTGAATTAAACACGTCAATGTCGTCAATGCTCTAGAAGGTACTCAATATATTTTCACAGCCATCTCGTCGCTTTGAAAGAGAAAATACGACTTACATTAATAATAAACATCTTTGACCTTTACTTATTTGGACGGTTGGCTAAAACGCAAATTGAATACATCAGTATCATCAATAATCAACGACTTGCATAAATTTTAAGCATCCCTAACCTTGACATTTTTGGGATATTATTTACAAAGTGAACTGAATATGTCACTATCGTAAACGGTCGAGGAGGTATCGGAGCAATCAATTAAGAATGAAGGGATATGGAGTAAATGCAAATGAGACAAAGTCTCTACAAATACATGGTAATACTAAGCAATGGAACAACGCTTTTATTGTTGTGCTTCATCTTGAAATCACCATAAGGCCTTCAACAATGAGCTTTACTCATACCTCATAGCAAGTTCAAGACGGCCACTAGCACCGGTTTGAGCGGAATTTATTGCTCTGCTATCTCGTATTGTCAAAGCTATACGAAACAGCTTAAATCGCCGAATCACTGTACTCATCATCATCACTATCGCCAATGTTTGACGACTCAAATAATGGGAACAACCATAACTTGTTTCGGTGTTTCAATAGTTCGCTAAAAAGTGAATTGAATACGTTACTATCGTCAATGGTCAACTCCTTATATGAACGAAAAGTACAATCAATACCCAAGTTGCATAATAAACCAAAAATATCGTTATGCTGTAACCGTGTTTCAAGAAGTAACCTCTCATCAGCAGCATTAAAATCAAACAATATGGAAAGCCATTATCCAAAAGAAAGTTGGCTAAAAAAATCAACAATCGATAATCGATAATCATCTTTGAACTAACATCAATACTGGATGTGTCATCACTGCTATCTCCTCGTTTTGAAGGAGAAAATATAACATTTTCAGAGCTCGAAGACGCAATTTGATACAAAGATTCGATGTTATCATCATTATTATCGTTGATGCTGGAGGAGTTACCTGAGCTATCACCACTGCTATTTGTTTGGTTTGGAGAAAATATTTTATTTTCAGAGCTTGAGGAAGTAGCTTAATCTCCGGAATTACTGTTATCATTAACATTATCGTCAATATTCGTCGACTTTAATAGTCACACAAAAATTTTGACCTCTTCTTGTTTATAAAATTGGTTAAAAATGAACTGAATGTGTCACTTTCGTCAATATTCAACGATTTGCATAACCGAGAAACATCTTTGACATTTACATCTTTGCACAATTGGCTTAAAAACGAACTGAATACATCAGTATCGTCAGTTGGCGAGGAGGTGTCCGAGCTATCATCACTACTATCCTTCCGTTTTGAAGAAGAAAATGTTACAATTTAAGAGTTTGAGGAAGCAGCTTGATCCACAGAATCACTGTAACCATCATCACTTTTGTCGATGTAAGACGACTTAAATAATTTAAAAAATTTTTGATCTTCACCCGTTTGGAAAGAAGCCTAAAAAGTAAACTGATTGCGTCACTATTGTCAATTTTCAACGACTTATATAATCGGTAAGCATCTTTGACCTTTACTTGTTTGGACAATTGATTTAAGAATGAACTGATTACGTCACTGTCGTCATTGGTTAACGCTTTACATAATCGAGAAACATCTTTCAACTTTACGTGTTTGGACAGTTGACTAAAAAGTGAATTGAAGACATAACTAACCTCATTAGTGACCGCCTTACATAATCGAGATACGTCTTTGGCCTTAACGTGTTTGGACAGTTAACTTAAAAGTGAAGTGATTACGTCACTGTTGTCATTGGTGAACGCTCTACATAATCGAGATACGTCTCTGACCTTTACGCGTTTGGACAGTTGACTTAAAAGTGACGTGAATCAGTCACTATCGGATTGGTTAACACCTTACATAATCGAGATGCACCCTTGACCTTTACATGTTTAGACAGTTGACTTAAAAGTGAAGTGAGTACGTCACCGTCGTCATTGTGTTATGTGGTAGAAATGACCAATGAATTGCCAGCAATAATGAAATACAAAATTGGTTCAAATTAACTTTTAATACGACGAAAAATAATTATTTTACAAATTAAATACAATATATAACTTGTCTGACAATAATGCAGTCCAAGTAATAATCCAAACGAATAGTTCACTTCATTCCACCAATAAATGTCCAATAGAATAATCCTTATAATCCTCACTAAATAGTTGATAAAAGATTCACAATAATTGATGTCGATTTCCAATACAAAAGATGGGCGTGATAATCCTATATAAACTAATTAATCCTGTATAAACTTATTAAACTGACTGACTTAACCCTTTTAGGCTACCTCATATAAATACATTTATTATTTCCAGAAAAATCTATCCACAAGATATAACTAGAACATTCTAATCAACTGACAATCACATGACTAGAATGATTATGTAAGAAAAACATCTAGAAAAATCTATGTGTTAAAATCTAAATTTAAATTCTAGAAATTTCCATTTCTTCTTAGGTGTAATAACCTTGACCATTGTTTATTGTAAACAAGTTACATAACTAGGCCAAACAAATCACATAATATTAAGGCCGTACAACATAAAAACAATCAATACAATGTATTATAGAATATTTACAACATTTAATTACCTATAACACCTTAACCGCCTATAACAATTGGTCAACGCCTTGTAAAATCGAGATACGTCTTTGACCTTCACGTGTTTGGACAGTTGACTAAAAAGTAAAGTGAATACATCACTATCGTCATTGGTCAATGCCTTACATATCGAAATACGTCTTTCATCTTTACGTGTTTGGACAGTTGACTAAAAAGTAAAGTGAATACATAACTATCGTCATTGGTCAACGCCTTACATAATCGAGATACGTCTTTGATTTTTAGGTGTTTCGATAGTTGATTAGAAAGTGAAGAGAATACGTCACTGTCGTCATCGGGGATTGCATCAAATAATCGAGATACATCTTTGACTTGTACGTGTCTGGACAGTTGACTTAAAATTGAAGGTAAAACTTCACTATCATCATTGGTGAACGACTTGCATAACCGATGATCATCCTTGACCTGTACGTGCTTGAATAGTTGGCTAAAAAAGAGAGCTGAATGTTTTACTTCCTTGAATGTTCAATGATTTACAGAACTGCGAAACACCTTTGACCTTTACGTGTTTTGATAGTTTACTTAAAAGTGAGGTGAATACGTCACTATCGTCAATCACCAACGACTTACTTAACCGATAAACATCTTTGACCTCAATGGTTTTGAAAAATTCTTTGAAGACTGTACTGCAAATGTCACTATCGTCGTCAATGCTTGAAGAGGTGTCCGAGCTATCATCACTGCTATCTCTTCGTTTTGAAAAAGAAATTATTACGTTTTCAGAATCACTGTTATCAGCATCACTATCGTCAATGCTCCAAGACTTATATGATCGGACAAAGTCTTTGACCTCTACTTGTTTGGAAAGTTGGCTTAAAAGTGAACTTAGTGCGTCACTTTCATCTAATTTCAACAACTTATATAAGCGGTAAACTTCTCTGAACTTTACTTGTTTGGACAGTTGGCTGAGTACATCACTATCGTCATTGCTCGACGAACTTTCATCGCTGATGTCTCGTCTTTTTGAAGGTGAATATCTTATAATTTTAGAGTAAGAAGAAGCAGAACGATCCACAAATTAACTACAATCACTTGATTTAAAAATAGAGCAGTGCTCAAGGTCCCCCGCCTTAGAGTTGTATGTAAGATTAATGGAGTTTTTTTTTACCTGTTGCAAGCTTTGAGTGCAATATCCTCAAAAACTGAAAGATACAACAAAAAATTGTTGGCATTTTCATGAAAGCATTCAAGGAAAAGAATCCAACGGGGAAAATCCCATCGCATTGGATAATAAGTAAAAATTTTACACAAAAACCAAAATGGCATTTTTTGGCCCCCTTCGGTACCTTCATCCCCAATTATCTCGAAAACAGTAAGAGATAGCAAAACACTGCTGGCATAATAATGAAAGCATTCCTTGAGAGGAATTCAATGAAAAAAATCCCATCAAAATCGGATAAAAAATAAAAATTTCCCACACGAACCAAAATGGCATTTTTGTCTCTCTTTGACCCCTTTTACGTGGGAAAAGGCACAAGATTGGAAAAAATGTGCAGGGGAGTGTTTTATTGCATTTTTTACAAGAAAGCATTTGCAAAAAACCCCATCAAAATCCAATGAAAAAAAATTTTTTTTGGCCACTCCCCCCCACCAACACCTTTGACCCCAATTATCTTGAAAACGGTAAGAGATATTGGCATATGTACGAAAGCATTCACTGAGAGAAATCCAATGGAAAAATCCGATCCAAATCGGATAAAAAATAAAAATTTTCCACACGGACCAAATTTTGGCGCAATAAATTCTATTTTTAGAATTTGTGACATTGACCTTTGATCTACTGACCAAAAAATCAATAGTGTTCTTTCCCTTCCCAATTCCTTCCATCTGTAAAAGTTTTGT